>CAIIXF020000007.1:39760170-39776147 GCA_903813345.2 Owenia fusiformis
ACCCTAACCCTAACCCTAACCCTAACCCTAACCCTAACCCTAACCCTACCCTAACCCTAACCCTAACCCTAACCCTAACCCTAACCCTAACCCTAACCCTAACCCTAACCCTAACCCTAACCCTAACCCTAACCCTAACCCTAACCCTAACCCTAACCCTAACCCTAACCCTAACCCTAACCCTAACCCTAACCCTAACCCTAACCCTAACCCTAACCCTAACCCTAACCCTAACCCTAACCCTAACCCTAACCCTAACCCTAACCCTAACCCTAACCCTAACCCTAACCCTAACCCTAACCCTAACCCTAACCCTAACCCTAACCCTAACCCTAACCCTAACCCTAACCCTAACCCTAACCCTAACCCTAACCCTAACCCTAACCCTAACCCTAACCCTAACCCTAACCCTAACCCTAACCCTAACCCTAACCCTAACCCTAACCCTAACCCTAACCCTAACCCTAACCCTAACCCTAACCCTAACCCTAACCCTAACCCTAACCCTAACCCTAACCCTAACCCTAACCCTAACCCTAACCCTAACCCTAACCCTAACCCTAACCCTAACCCTAACCCTAACCCTAACCCTAACCCTAACCCTAACCCTAACCCTAACCCTAACCCTAACCCTAACCCTAACCCTAACCCTAACCCTAACCCTAACCCTAACCCTAACCCTAACCCTAACCCTAACCCTAACCCTAACCCTAACCCTAACCCTAACCCTAACCCTAACCCTAACCCTAACCCTAACCCTAACCCTAACCCTAACCCTAACCCTAACCCTAACCCTAACCCTAACCCTAACCCTAACCCTAACCCTAACCCTAACCCTAACCCTAACCCTAACCCTAACCCTAACCCTAACCCTAACCCTAACCCTAACCCTAACCCTAACCCTAACCCTAACCCTAACCCTAACCCTAACCCTAACCCTAACCCTAACCCTAACCCTAACCCTAACCCTAACCCTAACCCTAACCCTAACCCTAACCCTAACCCTAACCCTAACCCTAACCCTAACCCTAACCCTAACCCTAACCCTAACCCTAACCCTAACCCTAACCCTAACCCTAACCCTAACCCTAACCCTAACCCTAACCCTAACCCTAACCCTAACCCTAACCCTAACCCTAACCCTAACCCTAACCCTAACCCTAACCCTAACCCTAACCCTAACCCTAACCCTAACCCTAACCCTAACCCTAACCCTAACCCTAACCCTAACCCTAACCCTAACCCTAACCCTAACCCTAACCCTAACCCTAACCCTAACCCTAACCCTAACCCTAACCCTAACCCTAACCCTAACCCTAACCCTAACCCTAACCCTAACCCTAACCCTAACCCTAACCCTAACCCTAACCCTAACCCTAACCCTAACCCTAACCCTAACCCTAACCCTAACCCTAACCCTAACCCTAACCCTAACCCTAACCCTAACCCTAACCCTAACCCTAACCCTAACCCTAACCCTAACCCTAACCCTAACCCTAACCCTAACCCGAACCCTAACCCTAACCCTAACCCTAACCCTAACCCTAACCCTAACCCTAACCCTAACCCTAACCCTAACCCTAACCCTAACCCTAACCCTAACCCTAACCCTAACCCTAACCCTAACCCTAACCCTAACCCTAACCCTAACCCTAACCCTAACCCTAACCCTAACCCTAACCCTAACCCTAACCCTAACCCTAACCCTAACCCTAACCCTAACCCTAACCCTAACCCTAACCCTAACCCTAACCCTAACCCTAACCCTAACCCTAACCCTAACCCTAACCCTAACCCTAACCCTAACCCTAACCCTAACCCTAACCCTAACCCTAACCCTAACCCTAACCCTAACCCTAACCCTAACCCTAACCCTAACCCTAACCCTAACCCTAACCCTAACCCTAACCCTAACCCTAACCCTAACCCTAACCCTAACCCTAACCCTAACCCTAACCCTAACCCTAACCCTAACCCTAACCCTAACCCTAACCCTAACCCTAACCCTAACCCTAACCCTAACCCTAACCCTAACCCTAACCCTAACCCTAACCCTAACCCTAACCCTAACCCTAACCCTAACCCTAACCCTAACCCTAACCCTAACCCTAACCCTAACCCTAACCCTAACCCTAACCCTAACCCTAACCCTAACCCTAACCCTAACCCTAACCCTAACCCTAACCCTAACCCTAACCCTAACCCTAACCCTAACCCTAACCCTAACCCTAACCCTAACCCTAACCCTAACCCTAACCCTAACCCTAACCCTAACCCTAACCCTAACCCTAACCCTAACCCTAACCCTAACCCTAACCCTAACCCTAACCCTAACCCTAACCCTAACCCTAACCCTAACCCTAACCCTAACCCTAACCCTAACCCTAACCCTAACCCTAACCCTAACCCTAACCCTAACCCTAACCCTAACCCTAACCCTAACCCTAACCCTAACCCTAACCCTAACCCTAACCCTAACCCTAACCCTAACCCTAACCCTAACCCTAACCCTAACCCTAACCCTAACCCTAACCCTAACCCTAACCCTAACCCTAACCCTAACCCTAACCCTAACCCTAACCCTAACCCTAACCCTAACCCTAACCCTAACCCTAACCCTAACCCTAACCCTAACCCTAACCCTAACCCTAACCCTAACCCTAACCCTAACCCTAACCCTAACCCTAACCCTAACCCTAACCCTAACCCTAACCCTAACCCTAACCCTAACCCTAACCCTAACCCTAACCCTAACCCTAACCCTAACCCTAACCCTAACCCTAACCCTAACCCTAACCCTAACCCTAACCCTAACCCTAACCCTAACCCTAACCCTAACCCTAACCCTAACCCTAACCCTAACCCTAACCCTAACCCTAACCCTAACCCTAACCCTAACCCTAACCCTAACCCTAACCCTAACCCTAACCCTAACCCTAACCCTAACCCTAACCCTAACCCTAACCCTAACCCTAACCCTAACCCTAACCCTAACCCTAACCCTAACCCTAACCCTAACCCTAACCCTAACCCTAACCCTAACCCTAACCCTAACCCTAACCCTAACCCTAACCCTAACCCTAACCCTAACCCTAACCCTAACCCTAACCCTAACCCTAACCCTAACCCTAACCCTAACCCTAACCCTAACCCTAACCCTAACCCTAACCCTAACCCTAACCCTAACCCTAACCCTAACCCTAACCCTAACCCTAACCCTAACCCTAACCCTAACCCTAACCCTAACCCTAACCCTAACCCTAACCCTAACCCTAACCCTAACCCTAACCCTAACCCTAACCCTAACCCTAACCCTAACCCTAACCCTAACCCTAACCCTAACCCTAACCCTAACCCTAACCCTAACCCTAACCCTAACCCTAACCCTAACCCTAACCCTAACCCTAACCCTAACCCTAACCCTAACCCTAACCCTAACCCTAACCCTAACCCTAACCCTAACCCTAACCCTAACCCTAACCCTAACCCTAACCCTAACCCTAACCCTAACCCTAACCCTAACCCTAACCCTAACCCTAACCCTAACCCTAACCCTAACCCTAACCCTAACCCTAACCCTAACCCTAACCCTAACCCTAACCCTAACCCTAACCCTAACCCTAACCCTAACCCTAACCCTAACCCTAACCCTAACCCTAACCCTAACCCTAACCCTAACCCTAACCCTAACCCTAACCCTAACCCTAACCCTAACCCTAACCCTAACCCTAACCCTAACCCTAACCCTAACCCTAACCCTAACCCTAACCCTAACCCTAACCCTAACCCTAACCCTAACCCTAACCCTAACCCTAACCCTAACCCTAACCCTAACCCTAACCCTAACCCTAACCCTAACCCTAACCCTAACCCTAACCCTAACCCTAACCCTAACCCTAACCCTAACCCTAACCCTAACCCTAACCCTAACCCTAACCCTAACCCTAACCCTAACCCTAACCCTAACCCTAACCCTAACCCTAACCCTAACCCTAACCCTAACCCTAACCCTAACCCTAACCCTAACCCTAACCCTAACCCTAACCCTAACCCTAACCCTAACCCTAACCCTAACCCTAACCCTAACCCTAACCCTAACCCTAACCCTAACCCTAACCCTAACCCTAACCCTAACCCTAACCCTAACCCTAACCCTAACCCTAACCCTAACCCTAACCCTAACCCTAACCCTAACCCTAACCCTAACCCTAACCCTAACCCTAACCCTAACCCTAACCCTAACCCTAACCCTAACCCTAACCCTAACCCTAACCCTAACCCTAACCCTAACCCTAACCCTAACCCTAACCCTAACCCTAACCCTAACCCTAACCCTAACCCTAACCCTAACCCTAACCCTAACCCTAACCCTAACCCTAACCCTAACCCTAACCCTAACCCTAACCCTAACCCTAACCCTAACCCTAACCCTAACCCTAACCCTAACCCTAACCCTAACCCTAACCCTAACCCTAACCCTAACCCTAACCCTAACCCTAACCCTAACCCTAACCCTAACCCTAACCCTAACCCTAACCCTAACCCTAACCCTAACCCTAACCCTAACCCTAACCCTAACCCTAACCCTAACCCTAACCCTAACCCTAACCCTAACCCTAACCCTAACCCTAACCCTAACCCTAACCCTAACCCTAACCCTAACCCTAACCCTAACCCTAACCCTAACCCTAACCCTAACCCTAACCCTAACCCTAACCCTAACCCTAACCCTAACCCTAACCCTAACCCTAACCCTAACCCTAACCCTAACCCTAACCCTAACCCTAACCCTAACCCTAACCCTAACCCTAACCCTAACCCTAACCCTAACCCTAACCCTAACCCTAACCCTAACCCTAACCCTAACCCTAACCCTAACCCTAACCCTAACCCTAACCCTAACCCTAACCCTAACCCTAACCCTAACCCTAACCCTAACCCTAACCCTAACCCTAACCCTAACCCTAACCCTAACCCTAACCCTAACCCTAACCCTAACCCTAACCCTAACCCTAACCCTAACCCTAACCCTAACCCTAACCCTAACCCTAACCCTAACCCTAACCCTAACCCTAACCCTAACCCTAACCCTAACCCTAACCCTAACCCTAACCCTAACCCTAACCCTAACCCTAACCCTAACCCTAACCCTAACCCTAACCCTAACCCTAACCCTAACCCTAACCCTAACCCTAACCCTAACCCTAACCCTAACCCTAACCCTAACCCTAACCCTAACCCTAACCCTAACCCTAACCCTAACCCTAACCCTAACCCTAACCCTAACCCTAACCCTAACCCTAACCCTAACCCTAACCCTAACCCTAACCCTAACCCTAACCCTAACCCTAACCCTAACCCTAACCCTAACCCTAACCCTAACCCTAACCCTAACCCTAACCCTAACCCTAACCCTAACCCTAACCCTAACCCTAACCCTAACCCTAACCCTAACCCTAACCCTAACCCTAACCCTAACCCTAACCCTAACCCTAACCCTAACCCTAACCCTAACCCTAACCCTAACCCTAACCCTAACCCTAACCCTAACCCTAACCCTAACCCTAACCCTAACCCTAACCCTAACCCTAACCCTAACCCTAACCCTAACCCTAACCCTAACCCTAACCCTAACCCTAACCCTAACCCTAACCCTAACCCTAACCCTAACCCTAACCCTAACCCTAACCCTAACCCTAACCCTAACCCTAACCCTAACCCTAACCCTAACCCTAACCCTAACCCTAACCCTAACCCTAACCCTAACCCTAACCCTAACCCTAACCCTAACCCTAACCCTAACCCTAACCCTAACCCTAACCCTAACCCTAACCCTAACCCTAACCCTAACCCTAACCCTAACCCTAACCCTAACCCTAACCCTAACCCTAACCCTAACCCTAACCCTAACCCTAACCCTAACCCTAACCCTAACCCTAACCCTAACCCTAACCCTAACCCTAACCCTAACCCTAACCCTAACCCTAACCCTAACCCTAACCCTAACCCTAACCCTAACCCTAACCCTAACCCTAACCCTAACCCTAACCCTAACCCTAACCCTAACCCTAACCCTAACCCTAACCCTAACCCTAACCCTAACCCTAACCCTAACCCTAACCCTAACCCTAACCCTAACCCTAACCCTAACCCTAACCCTAACCCTAACCCTAACCCTAACCCTAACCCTAACCCTAACCCTAACCCTAACCCTAACCCTAACCCTAACCCTAACCCTAACCCTAACCCTAACCCTAACCCTAACCCTAACCCTAACCCTAACCCTAACCCTAACCCTAACCCTAACCCTAACCCTAACCCTAACCCTAACCCTAACCCTAACCCTAACCCTAACCCTAACCCTAACCCTAACCCTAACCCTAACCCTAACCCTAACCCTAACCCTAACCCTAACCCTAACCCTAACCCTAACCCTAACCCTAACCCTAACCCTAACCCTAACCCTAACCCTAACCCTAACCCTAACCCTAACCCTAACCCTAACCCTAACCCTAACCCTAACCCTAACCCTAACCCTAACCCTAACCCTAACCCTAACCCTAACCCTAACCCTAACCCTAACCCTAACCCTAACCCTAACCCTAACCCTAACCCTAACCCTAACCCTAACCCTAACCCTAACCCTAACCCTAACCCTAACCCTAACCCTAACCCTAACCCTAACCCTAACCCTAACCCTAACCCTAACCCTAACCCTAACCCTAACCCTAACCCTAACCCTAACCCTAACCCTAACCCTAACCCTAACCCTAACCCTAACCCTAACCCTAACCCTAACCCTAACCCTAACCCTAACCCTAACCCTAACCCTAACCCTAACCCTAACCCTAACCCTAACCCTAACCCTAACCCTAACCCTAACCCTAACCCTAACCCTAACCCTAACCCTAACCCTAACCCTAACCCTAACCCTAACCCTAACCCTAACCCTAACCCTAACCCTAACCCTAACCCTAACCCTAACCCTAACCCTAACCCTAACCCTAACCCTAACCCTAACCCTAACCCTAACCCTAACCCTAACCCTAACCCTAACCCTAACCCTAACCCTAACCCTAACCCTAACCCTAACCCTAACCCTAACCCTAACCCTAACCCTAACCCTAACCCTAACCCTAACCCTAACCCTAACCCTAACCCTAACCCTAACCCTAACCCTAACCCTAACCCTAACCCTAACCCTAACCCTAACCCTAACCCTAACCCTAACCCTAACCCTAACCCTAACCCTAACCCTAACCCTAACCCTAACCCTAACCCTAACCCTAACCCTAACCCTAACCCTAACCCTAACCCTAACCCTAACCCTAACCCTAACCCTAACCCTAACCCTAACCCTAACCCTAACCCTAACCCTAACCCTAACCCTAACCCTAACCCTAACCCTAACCCTAACCCTAACCCTAACCCTAACCCTAACCCTAACCCTAACCCTAACCCTAACCCTAACCCTAACCCTAACCCTAACCCTAACCCTAACCCTAACCCTAACCCTAACCCTAACCCTAACCCTAACCCTAACCCTAACCCTAACCCTAACCCTAACCCTAACCCTAACCCTAACCCTAACCCTAACCCTAACCCTAACCCTAACCCTAACCCTAACCCTAACCCTAACCCTAACCCTAACCCTAACCCTAACCCTAACCCTAACCCTAACCCTAACCCTAACCCTAACCCTAACCCTAACCCTAACCCTAACCCTAACCCTAACCCTAACCCTAACCCTAACCCTAACCCTAACCCTAACCCTAACCCTAACCCTAACCCTAACCCTAACCCTAACCCTAACCCTAACCCTAACCCTAACCCTAACCCTAACCCTAACCCTAACCCTAACCCTAACCCTAACCCTAACCCTAACCCTAACCCTAACCCTAACCCTAACCCTAACCCTAACCCTAACCCTAACCCTAACCCTAACCCTAACCCTAACCCTAACCCTAACCCTAACCCTAACCCTAACCCTAACCCTAACCCTAACCCTAACCCTAACCCTAACCCTAACCCTAACCCTAACCCTAACCCTAACCCTAACCCTAACCCTAACCCTAACCCTAACCCTAACCCTAACCCTAACCCTAACCCTAACCCTAACCCTAACCCTAACCCTAACCCTAACCCTAACCCTAACCCTAACCCTAACCCTAACCCTAACCCTAACCCTAACCCTAACCCTAACCCTAACCCTAACCCTAACCCTAACCCTAACCCTAACCCTAACCCTAACCCTAACCCTAACCCTAACCCTAACCCTAACCCTAACCCTAACCCTAACCCTAACCCTAACCCTAACCCTAACCCTAACCCTAACCCTAACCCTAACCCTAACCCTAACCCTAACCCTAACCCTAACCCTAACCCTAACCCTAACCCTAACCCTAACCCTAACCCTAACCCTAACCCTAACCCTAACCCTAACCCTAACCCTAACCCTAACCCTAACCCTAACCCTAACCCTAACCCTAACCCTAACCCTAACCCTAACCCTAACCCTAACCCTAACCCTAACCCTAACCCTAACCCTAACCCTAACCCTAACCCTAACCCTAACCCTAACCCTAACCCTAACCCTAACCCTAACCCTAACCCTAACCCTAACCCTAACCCTAACCCTAACCCTAACCCTAACCCTAACCCTAACCCTAACCCTAACCCTAACCCTAACCCTAACCCTAACCCTAACCCTAACCCTAACCCTAACCCTAACCCTAACCCTAACCCTAACCCTAACCCTAACCCTAACCCTAACCCTAACCCTAACCCTAACCCTAACCCTAACCCTAACCCTAACCCTAACCCTAACCCTAACCCTAACCCTAACCCTAACCCTAACCCTAACCCTAACCCTAACCCTAACCCTAACCCTAACCCTAACCCTAACCCTAACCCTAACCCTAACCCTAACCCTAACCCTAACCCTAACCCTAACCCTAACCCTAACCCTAACCCTAACCCTAACCCTAACCCTAACCCTAACCCTAACCCTAACCCTAACCCTAACCCTAACCCTAACCCTAACCCTAACCCTAACCCTAACCCTAACCCTAACCCTAACCCTAACCCTAACCCTAACCCTAACCCTAACCCTAACCCTAACCCTAACCCTAACCCTAACCCTAACCCTAACCCTAACCCTAACCCTAACCCTAACCCTAACCCTAACCCTAACCCTAACCCTAACCCTAACCCTAACCCTAACCCTAACCCTAACCCTAACCCTAACCCTAACCCTAACCCTAACCCTAACCCTAACCCTAACCCTAACCCTAACCCTAACCCTAACCCTAACCCTAACCCTAACCCTAACCCTAACCCTAACCCTAACCCTAACCCTAACCCTAACCCTAACCCTAACTTTTATGAAAAATTCAGAATTATCGATCGGCCACGTTCGGAGTAGTTGGGCCCTAATCCTTACCCAACCCTAACCCTAATAAAAAATTTAAAAATTAAAAATTAAAAAAAGTGTCGAAAAATTTTCTAAGTCCAGCCTCCCACCCATATCTCGAAAAGTAAAAGTCGGTTTGAAAAACAGATTACAGATTCATAATCAGCGATCTCAAAATAGTATAAAACTAAAAAAAAACTTTGGGAAAAAAACGTTTTTAAAAAGATTGGTCAAAACCGGATGTGACGTCATAGCTACTTTCGGTACCGGTCTATAATTGAACCCCTAGTGGATTCTTACTCCTGGGACTCTTATACAACTTTTATGAAAAATTCAGAATTATAGACCGGCCATGTTCGGATAAGTTGAGCCCTAATCCTAACCCTAACCCTAACCCTAACCCTAACCCTAAACCAGATGTGACGTCATAGCTACTTCCGGTACCGGTCTATAATTGAACCCCTAGTGGATTCTTACTCCTGGGACTCGTATGCAACTTCTATGAAAAATTCAAAATTATAGACCGGCCATGTTCGGATAAGTTGACCCCTAATCCTAACCCTAACCCTAACCCTAACCCTAACCCTAACCCTAACCCTAACTTTTATGAAAAATTCAGAATTATCGATCGGCCACGTTCGGAGTAGTTGGGCCCTAATCCTTACCCAACCCTAACCCTAATAAAAAATTTAAAAATTAAAAATTAAAAAAAGTGTCGAAAAATTTTCTAAGTCCAGCCTACCACCCATATCTCGAAAAGTAAAAGTCGGTTTGAAAAACAGATTACAGATTCATAATCAGCGATCTCAAAATAGTATAAAACTAAAAAAAACTTTGGGAAAAAAACGTTTTTAAAAAGATTGGTCAAAACCGGATGTGACGTCATAGCTACTTTCGGTACCGGTCTATAATTGAACCCCTAGTGGATTCTTACTCCTGGGACTCTTATACAACTTTTATGAAAAATTCAGAATTATAGACCGGCCATGTTCGGATAAGTTGAGCCCTAATCCTAACCCTAACCCTAACCCTAACCCTAACCCTAACCCTAACCCTAACCCTAACCCTAACCCTAACCCTAACCCTAACCCTAACCTAACCTAACCCTAACCCTAACCCTAACCCTAACCCTAACCCTAACCCTAACCCTAACCCTAACCCTAACCCTAAACCCTAACCCTAACAACCTATAGGCATCATTTAAGACCAAATTTAAAATTATAGCCCCACTGATTACCCAGTAGCTCCTGTATAACTCTAACCCTAACCCTAACCCTAACCCTAACCCTAACCCTAACCCTAACCCTAACCCTAACCCTAACCCTAACCCTAACCCTAACCCTAACCCTAACTTTTATGAAAAATTCAGAATTATCGATCGGCCACGTTCGGAGTAGTTGGGCCCTAATCCTTACCCAACCCTAACCCTAATAAAAAATTTAAAAATTAAAAATTAAAAAAAGTGTCGAAAAATTTTCTAAGTCCAGCCTCCCACCCATATCTCGAAAAGTAAAAGTCGGTTTGAAAAACAGATTACAGATTCATAATCAGCGATCTCAAAATAGTATAAAACTAAAAAAAAACTTTGGGAAAAAAACGTTTTTAAAAAGATTGGTCAAAACCGGATGTGACGTCATAGCTACTTTCGGTACCGGTCTATAATTGAACCCCTAGTGGATTCTTACTCCTGGGACTCTTATACAACTTTTATGAAAAATTCAGAATTATAGACCGGCCATGTTCGGATAAGTTGAGCCCTAATCCTAACCCTAACCCTAACCCTAACCCTAACCCTTAACCAGATGTGACGTCATAGCTACTTCCGGTACCGGTCTATAATTGAACCCCTAGTGGATTCTTACTCCTGGGACTCTTATGCAACTTCTATGAAAAATTCAAAATTATAGACCGGCCATGTTCGGATAAGTTGACCCCTAATCCTAACCCTAACCCTAACCCTAACCCTAACCCTAACCCTAACCCTAACCCTAACTTTTATGAAAAATTCAGAATTATCGATCGGCCACGTTCGGAGTAGTTGGGCCCTAATCCTTACCCAACCCTAACCCTAATAAAAAATTTAAAAATTAAAAATTAAAAAAAGTGTCGAAAAATTTTCTAAGTCCAGCCTACCACCCATATCTCGAAAAGTAAAAGTCGGTTTGAAAAACAGATTACAGATTCATAATCAGCGATCTCAAAATAGTATAAAACTAAAAAAAACTTTGGGAAAAAAACGTTTTTAAAAAGATTGGTCAAAACCGGATGTGACGTCATAGCTACTTTCGGTACCGGTCTATAATTGAACCCCTAGTGGATTCTTACTCCTGGGACTCTTATACAACTTTTATGAAAAATTCAGAATTATAGACCGGCCATGTTCGGATAAGTTGAGCCCTAATCCTAACCCTAACCCTAACCCTAACCCTAACCCTAACCCTAACCCTAACCCTAACCCTAACCCTAACCCTAGTCGATTTTGAATTTGGTCAACATATTTGTACTCAGTGGCTTCAGTTATATTTCGAAAAAAAAAATAAAAAATAAAAAAAAATGAAAATTAAAAAAAGTGTCGAAAAATTTCTAAGTCCAGCACCCCACCCATATCTCAAAAAGTAAAGGTCGGTTTGAAAAACGGATTACAGATTCATAATCAGCGACCTCAAAATAGTATAAAACAAAAAAAAATTTGGGAAAAAAAAACGTATTTAAAAAGATTAGTCAAAACCAGATGTGACGCCATAGCTACTTCCGGTACCGGTCTATAATTGAACCCCTAGTGGATTCTTACTCCTGGGACTCTTATACAACTTTTATGAAAAATTCAGAATTATAGACCGGCCATGTTCGGATAAGTTGGGCCCTAATCCTAACCCTAACCCTAACCCTAACCCTAACCCTAACCCTAACCCTAACCCTAACCCTCAAAGTTTCTAAGTCCAGCACCCCACCCATATCTCAAAAAGTAAAGGTCGGTTTGAAAAACGGATTACAGATTCATAATCAGCGACCTCAAAATAGTATAAAACAAAAAAAAATTTGGGAAAAAAAACGTATTTAAAAAGATTGGTCAAAACCGGATGTGACGCCATAGCTACTTCCGGTACCGGTCTATAATTGAACCCCTAGAGGATTCTTACTCCTGGGACTCTTATACAACTTTTATGAAAAATTCAGAATTATAGACCGGCCATGTTCGGATAAGTTGGGCCCTAATCCTAACCCTAACCCCTAACCCTAACCCTAACCCTAACCCTAACCCTAACCCTAACCCTAACCCTAACCCTCACTATTGAAAACATATGTCAATTTTACACACTTTGAAAAAATATATCTCAATAACCAATAGTCGATTTTGAATTTGGTCAACATATTTGTACTCAGTGGCTTCAGTTATATTTCGAAAAAAAAAATAAAAAATAAAAAAAAATAAAAATTAAAAAAAGTGTCGAAAAATTTCTAAGTCCAGCACCCCACCCATATCTCAAAAAGTAAAGGTCGGTTTGAAAAACAGATTACAGGTTCATAATCAGCGACCTCAAAATAGTATAAAACAAAAAAAAATTTGGGAAAAAAAAAACGTATTTAAAAAGATTGGTCAAAACCGGATGTGACGCCATAGCTACTTCCGGTACCGGTCTATAATTGAACCCCTAGTGGATTCTTACTCCTGGGACTCTTATACAACTTTTATGAAAAATTCAGAATTATAGACCGGCCATGTTCGGATAAGTTGGGCCCTAATCCTAACCCTAACCCTAACCCTAACCCTAACCCTAACCCTAACCCTAACCCTAACCCTAACCCTGCTCTCTAGCTTCGCCTCTAGCTCAGAGCCTCTAGCTCTGAGCATCTAAGAGGGAGGACGAAAGACGGGAGCAAAGTGTTCTTCTGCCTAAATTGCAAACAAATGTTGCAAGTGAATAAGATATACAGTCGGCGGGTAAATAAATGATTCAAATCACCTTTCTTCAGGGTTATACCCTAACCCTAACCCTAAGCCTTTGAATAATAAGCCCCATTGACGGTGACTCCAGTTGCCACAGAGTGAACCAGGATAACTGGGTCGTACTGTTGCTCCACCTACACTGTTGTTATGTTGCTATGGTAACCAGACACCTATGTTGCTGGTCAGATTTATTGCTTATTTTTACACAAAATGTAACTAATATATACGGGGTGGTTGTGGCCAAATATGAACAATATTCATAAAATATTTAGATTTTTAGAGCAAACGTTTCGGAACTTTGGGATCAACCCTCGTATATATTATGAAAGAAAGAAATAGTTTAAAACACCTATCTGAATAGAAAATTCCATTGCAAACATGAAAAAATGACGGGTTGTACTTATACGTCCACGCGATGTTTATACACATTGCATAGTACGTTGCTATGCACAACAGCGCACCAAGCAGAGGAATAATTATGACGCGAAATTCCCGTGTGTGGCTTTATTTAGTTCCTTTGAGATGTCCAGTTGATGACTTATAATTATCTGCTAATGAGAGTCACTGTGCTGTTCTTTTTATAATGTGAAATAATGATCCAGAAACGAATCTTCTGGAACTACATCTTGATTGGACATCTTTAGTGACATGATTAAATTTTAATGAATGCTTATACTTTCTAGAACTCTCTAGATGGTCAAGGGCTAATGAGTCGTTCAGTTCAGTTTTGTTTACTAGATACAGTGTATAATGTCATTGTGACCATGACCTAAGATCTCTTATAAAGAATAGCTCAACATATACAGCAAGCATAGGTTACAAATTAAACTATAGGTGAATATAGTAGAATATAATATACATGTAGCTCACTACTGTAACACCCCCCTCCTTAAAGGAAAAGTTTTGAATGCAATGAAATACTTTTACAATACTATCTTGAGTAGCAAGCGTTACAATTTCTTAAAGTGAGGTTGAGACTTACATGATATTAACTTTACAATAGTCTTTTTATATGCAGTATGTTTACAAATAATATAATACTTTCTATTGTTACAGTGTGGGTACAATCTAATAACATATTATGTTCTGTAATAATGTGTTACAACAGTATCATACTACAATAGTATCAAACTGAGTTATGAAGTTATGCATCAAGTCATAAATACAATACATGCAATAGATCATATAACTTGTACAAAAGCATACATTTTGAGTCTGACAAACACTAAACTAGTACAATGTTTAAATTATCACATGATCTTATGTAAGTATTTCTAATAGTACACTCTCATATTATAAAGTAATTTTAAGGCACTATTTAATGATCACCTATATTTATTTATTTATTTATTTATTACAGTGTCACCCGTAATTATACGGCCAGCCTCCAAAGGCTTATGAGACACAATAACAATCATATTATAAGCAGATAAGTCAGAATTAACACTTACTTTAATCTATTTTTATTCTCCAAAGTTGTCATGTTTATCTTGGAAACAGCTGGTTGTAATCATAATTGGACACATGGCAAAAAATGTGTATCAAAATCCGTTGAAACCTGCTTACAGGTAATACACTTGTATTATCAAAAATACAATCTCGTTCTGACCACCGTGAACCCTGAACATTCCAAAAGGGCATATTTTGTATTCACCTTGACATAATGTACATGTAACTGTGTCTAGGTAATCTTCAGTCAGTGACAGTTGTAGAGACTAGTTGCAACTTTAAAAAGAAAAAAATTAAAAATAAAAAAGACACTAGTTGCAACTGGTGATGTTTTCCATGGAAAGCCGTGAGC
This sequence comes from Owenia fusiformis, assembly GCA_903813345.2. Taxonomy (NCBI): domain Eukaryota; kingdom Metazoa; phylum Annelida; class Polychaeta; order Sabellida; family Oweniidae; genus Owenia; species Owenia fusiformis. Next base: position 39,775,333 of record CAIIXF020000007.1, read on the forward strand.
ACGCTTTGCAAACTATCTCTGGACTCTCTCTCTCTCTCTCTCTCTCTCTCTCTCTGGACGGCAGAGGGGGGGGGGGGAGTTGCGAGTGCGATAGATAGAAGAAAAGAGCTTTCAATTTTTTATTTGAAGTTTCAATCTCATTTTTGAAGAATTTTGAAAGATGCATCAATTTTTGTAAAATTCAAAATAAATCTTAACATTTTTTGGGCTCGCTTAAGTTATGCCACGATCGCACATCATGATAAACCATGACATCTCATTTTTCTCAGTCCTGAGATGATGTTTCAGGTGAAACAGAAAGATGCTATGAGTATCAGAATGGGATCGCACCATATGGGGATTAGTTTCCAGAAAGATTAGAATAGGGTGGATGGGGTAGCCTTGCCCAAGTCGGTATCTTTTTCCTATCTTGATTTCTATTATTCAAGATCAGATAAGTAAAAAATACCAACTTGGAAAAGGCTAGGAATGGGGGTGCAAGAAGGTATCCCGGTGTAAAAGTATTTCTGGTCCTACCTAAATATGGTCCTACGGACCATTATCCCTAGTAAAGATCTCCTGGGGAATACAGTCCCACCTGCTAGAGTAGGTGGTCCCAATCGGACCAAAATCCCTAGGGTTATTGGTCCTGGACCTAAATTCCTGGGGAAATTGGTCCTACGGCTTTTTTCAAGGGATTAATATTCACTTTTGAAACGGGTTATATTATTTAATATCTAATGAATAGAAAACGATTGAAGATGTATATCTTGTCAACTATTTTATTCTGTTATGCGTATACATGTCATTGCCACAAGTTGTGTGAAGTCTTTGTG
>CAIIXF020000008.1:609340-878321 GCA_903813345.2 Owenia fusiformis
TCCTGGTATGGTATCAATAGTCCCCGATCTGATCTCCAAAAGGGCTCTAGAAAAGGGGTTTTGTTGTCCGGTACTTTCCCACATAAAATGATTGTACCGTTTGAAAGAACAGACTTCCCTCCTAAAGAAAACACCTCTTCTATTGATGTAAACAGGGGCAAAAGGCACCAAAACGGGGTTAGACAAGGTGGCATTCTGAAGTCTCACTTTCTTGTCATCACGATTCCAGGTAAACCATTAGACGGATTTACTTCAAATTTTCACGCATGTTACATGGTAAGAAGTTCTAGAGCTGATTAACTTTGCAGCGGCCATCTTGCATTCTGGTGGCCATCTTGGATTTTTTTTCAGATAAATATTGTCATCGCGATTCCACAAAAACCACATAACAGATGTTCTTCAAATGTTCACACATGTAACATGGTAAAAAGTCCTAGACCTCATTATTTTTTCGGTAGCCATCTTGCATTCTGGCAGCCATCTTGGAAGTTTAAAGATAAATCTTATCATCACAATTTCAGGAATACCAAACGGATTTACTTCAAATTTTCACACATATTACATGGTAAGAAGTTCTAGAGCTAATTAACCTTTCGGTGGCCATCTTGCATTCTGGCGGCCATCTTGGAAGTTTTTTGGATAAATCTTGTCATTGTGATTCCAGGAAAACCACTTTACTGATTTTCTTGAAACTTTTACACATGTTACAAGGAAGGTTACATGCTACCTTTTATATTGATATAAACAGGGGCAAAAGGCAGTAAAGTGGGGTTACACAAGGTGGTATTCTAAGGAGAATGTTATCTATTTTTCTGTATTTTAAACCACATAATTTGACATAAATGCATATTTGGTGTATGATATCATGTTTTATATTGATAGAAACATGGGCAAGAGGCGCTACAATGGGGTAACACATGGTGATATTCTAAAATACATATTTTTACTCTGCTTCTGTACTTTATACCACTTAAATGCATTTTGTGTATGACATCGATTGATTTTTAGAATAAATAATACATTTCATCAAAAAGAAAAAAGATAATTGAAAACGTCAAACATTTCTTTGAAATCCATTATTGCACAGCGATTTTTGAGAGCGAAATGTATGCTAAATTGACCTTGATCTGAGTATATAACGGAATTAAAGCTCTTTTAAACGAAAATGTAAATGTGTGGAAAACCTTTCATTGTGCATCATGTCAACGAAATGTTCTTCATGCAGTTGAATTATCTTCTGGACAGGTGATCACACAGAAGGAGATACCTGCGTATCATATCCTTACTAAATATAAACAAAAATGACAAATGAGAAAGGAAAAAGGTGTAAAGCAACCTACTGGGAAAAGCAAACTGTAAAGTGTAAAACTGGCAAACAAAAATCAAACCTGAATATCCTAAGACAATAATCTAATATGGGAATAAACAGCATCCACACCGTTCAATGACCAATTCCTCATCAACGACCACAACTCCGAGGGACATTCCATTCATACTGAAGTCATTAAAATACATGTTGAAGAAAAATTGAAAATAATGATATCCAATACTCATAAGATCAAAAATAGTTGTAGATACTATAGTACTCATAAAAGCTGCAGATAACGTTTCTTCATCGGGAAAGCAAGCTGTCTCTTAGTCAGATATTAACTATCGAGCTGGTTCGGAGCACCAGCATGTCAAACTATGTGAATGGGCTCCGTATCCACAATGTTGCGAGTTCGAGACACATGTGCTCTTTGCGTTTAATAATCAACAAAAATCACTTAAACCTGCACTAAAACTGTGTGTCAGATCGATATAAGTATAGGGTTTGGAAACTAATTGTACCAACAAAAAGAACTTAAAAACACTGCTACAATATCAACATAAGCTTTCAATAGTAGTGACGATGCAGAAACATGCAAAATGTCACCACACCTTGTTAAGTATACAGTACACATTAACTACTGAACAGTGTCAAGATAAACGTTCGAAGCTATTACAATATGTCACCCAATCACTAGTGGTGGTGACATAAAAATAATGTATAGAAAAATCTACTGAACCAAAATAACCTTTGTGATAGAAGAACTGATTGTTTACTCTAAGTTTATAACTAAATATATTTCTAATAAGCAATGTTTTATCGAAAAGAAAAAATAATTTCATGTTATATAAAATCAAATAAATTAATTATAATTTTTTCGTTGTGTTAGTTACACCAGTAATAATAAACCTGTTTATAAAGTGGTGTTAACTAGACTATAGAATTTAACAGTCATAAAACCTAAAAAAATATACCAGGAAGGGAACATTGTGAATGTAAATATATAAAGCACGGATGCCATAGGAAACAGAACAAAAGTTATAACAGAACCTAGCATGGAGAAAGTGTAACTGGTAAATTGTAATAATAAAAAATAGTATAGATCATGATCTAACATGACATAGTATGCCTTACAACTCATCCTCCCTAACATTATTAAAGACTACTAAAGTACATTATAGTGATCCACTCGATTATGCTGGTTACCTAAACGGTTTGTTTCGGTAACGAAATGTAGGAACATCGAAGGTATGATTTTTCCTTTTTCCTTTCACACTTTGTAGGCAGAATTCCCACGACATTTTTTCTCACAAATGTGTATCAGTATCATATGTTTAAGAAAATGTGCATTTTTGCAAACAAATAGTTCAGAAGACAACATAATCGTACATTTAATTCCTCACTTAAGTTACATAAACGGTATTTCGAAAAAACAGTTCAGATCTGCACTTTTAACCCAAGCCTTTATGTAACTTAAGTTAGGAATTAAATTGACGATTCTGTCGTCTTCTGAGCTATTTTTCGCAAACATGTACATTTTCTAAGACATATGATACTGATTCACGTTTGTGAGAAAAAACGTCGAGAGGATTCTGCCTACAATGCATGAAATAAGGAATAAGGACAAATCGTACCTGTAATCGAGCGGATCACCAGTGTATATACAGGGTGAGATAATTCATATTATGGCATCAACTTTGACAAGTTGGTTCATCCAGTTGTCAGGAAAGAGATTTTCAGGTAATTCATTTTCTTCCTGATCTTCAACGTTTGGTGTAATGGTGTCATCAACTGGTTCAAATTCATTGTCGCTCTCATCAACATCATTGTGCTGATGCGGTTGGACAGTTCTCACACACACCTTTGCGGCACTTACATGAACTTCCACTAATGAGATCCTGTTTCTTACAACTACATCTCATTGAGTCACACGCTCCTTTACAACTACAAGCAACAAGCTCCATTATTTCATGTGGGGCAGGACCGTTTTCCATCCACTTAATTTGCAGTTTATTCCCTTTGAATGTCCAACCATGTAATGTGAGGGATTGATAATCAATCATTGATTTGCCTGCGTTTCGCCAAATATAGGCCTGATAGTTGGCTCTATTTATATGGAGAATGAGAGCATCCTTTGTTGGTGGTTTATTGCTTTGACTGTATTTTATATTTATCTACAAACTTCCAAGATGGCCGCCAGAATGCAAGATGGCTATCGGAAAGTTAATCAGCTCTATAACTTCTTACCATGTAACATGTGTGAAAATTTGAAGTAAAACTGTTACGTGGTTTTCATGGAATCGTGATGTCAAGATTTATCTAAAAACTTCCAAGATGGCCGACGGAATGCAACATGGCCACCGAAAAGTTAGTCAGCTCTAGAACTTCATACCATGTAACATGTGTGAAAATTCGAAGTAAAACTGTGAAGTGGTTTTTCTGGAATCTTGATTACAAGATTTATCTATAAACCTTCCAAAATGGCCGCCAGAATGCAAGATGGCCACTGAAAAGTTAATCAGCTCTAGAACTTCATACCATGTAACATGTGTGAAAATTTGAAGTTAATCTGTTAGGTTGTTTTCCTGGAATCACGAATATCCCAAAATTTCCAAGATGGCCGCCAGAATGCAAGATGGCTGCCGAAAAGTTATTCACCTCTATATTTTCTTACCATGTAACATGTGTGGAAATTTGAAGTAAATCCGTTTGGATTTCCTGAAATCGTGATGACAAGATTTATCTTAAAACTTCCAAGATGGCTGCCAGAATGCAAGATTGCCACTGAAAAAATAATGAGGTCTAGGACTTTTTACCATGTAACATGTGTGAACATTTGAAGTACATCTGTTATGTGGTTTTTGTGGAATCGCGATGACAATATTTATCTGAAAACAATTCCAAGATGGCTGCCAGAATGCAAAATGGCCGCCGCAAAGTTAATCAGCTCTAGAACTTCTTACCATGTAACATGGGTGAAAACTTGAAGTAAATCCGTCTGATGGTTTACCTGGAATCGTGATGACAAGAAAGTGAGACTTCAGAATGCCACCTTGTCTAACCCCGTTTTGGTGCCTTTTGCCCCTGTTTACATTAATAGAAGAGGTGTTTTCTTTTAGAGGGAAGTCTGTTCTTTCAAACGGTACAATCATTTTATGTGGGAAAGTACCGGACAACAAAACTTTTTTTCAGAGGGTCCAGATCAGGGACTACAAGTTTGGAAATGAGGAAACCTCCATTATTAATTGTTTCTTCATAAAGATGTCACTACAGTACAGTGCACCTACAAAAACAATTTCTTGGTATTATCCATCAACCATGTACTCGGAAGTTTTAAATCAATTCATCACCATCACATGCTGCCATCTTTAAATGAGTAAAAACTTAAATTGACATATGTCTGTATTTGTTTATTTGTATTTATTTGCAGGAAAATGAAGACAGATTGTTTGACAAAGGTGAACTGAATTCCTACATGGACAATGTCATATTTGTTCAAATATCTAGCCAATACCTTGAGGTTTTGCTTGCAATGCAAACATCCTCAGAACCATGGGAAATAACCTCCCTTATATCCAACACAAATAGAATAAATGATGTGATATCAATAGTGGGAAAAACATCTAAAAAATGCAATGAAACATCTGGAAAAATGACAAAAACACACCAAGCATCTTTAGAATGTGAGCAAAATATACACCTCCCTGAAAACACATCAACCCAAGTGGGATCAAAGCCTGAGAGTCCCGTAAATGGAGATCACAATAACTCCAGGACGTGTCATAAAAAGACCGTATCCCAGCATGCAGCTAATCAGTCACAAATGGAAAACAACGTTTCGGATTTAAAAGTCTGCGATAAAGGCGCCGATTCAGATTGTGTATTAGGAGATACTCCAGTGAGTTTTCATCACCCTGGGAGTAACAGTAAACAGGGTCTCTCTGCTAGAAGCACTTATAAACCATTATCAGTTGATAACCAGTTTCTCTTACACACTAGACTCCAACAAGCTGTAAGCAACCTCCAGGATCAAATCAATTGTCTTATCAATTTGGAAACTGATCAGAAAACATTAGCTAGTTTAATGGAAAGTCTATCCTACAGTGATAGGTGTATCTCTGTGTATCGCTTGATGATGCTAGTCAAGTGTCTAGGTGAAGCCGCCTGGCTCGGTCCTGGTTGTGATCACCTTGCTGAGGTAGACCTTTTCACACCTCTGTCCTCTCTTGTGACCACACTGGCGAATATGGACAGTGTTAATGCTTTGCTGGATGACACTATAAGCCAGCTATTAGTGACCTTGGGGGGTGTAAATACATAGATGTGGGGTCAGGGAGTCCCAGGGGTGTAGAGGCATGGATGTGTTATTGTATTGCTTCAGATTGGGTATGACCGTATGATGCATGACTTACTGATGACTGAACGTTAAACTATTTTTTCTCAGATTTAAAATACAATTATTATTATAACATTTATAAGTATATTAAAAATATAAGTTTGGGAGTGGGTTAAAATCAAGTTTGAATGTTTAACATCATTATTGGATTCAAAATGAACATTTAATCTCCAACACGAATTCACAATGATGAAAGCAGATTAACGATTATTATACAGATTTTTCTTTGTTTATTCTTGAGATCATGTTAATTGCAACATTGCATATGTGGATAATCTTATTAGTGATGGTTGACTGTATTCAGGTGTTGATCACTATTTTCTCTAAATCTTTTAAGCTGTATACTGTAATTAAAATTACTTGTGTAGAAAATCTGAAAAGTGTGTGCATTAGAATAAATGAATGTTAATTGTAATTTGTAAAAATAATTTATTTGTTCAAATTTTATGTACATCTAGTTTCATAAAAAGAATTCACGCAAATACTGTGTTCTTTTTGGCTAAAATTTGTACAGACTAGTATTTTGGAACCTCATTTAGAATCATTCAAGTCCCACTACCAGTGATTCTAGTCCCATAAATAGAGATGCTAGTCTCACCATTGACCCAAGTCCCACCATTGACCCAAGTCCCACCAGTATTAATTGTCTGAGTACAACAGGTACATTGTATCTGAAGTCTGAATTGTATATATACCCAGATACTCATATTCAAAACTGCTTTGATTTGTATATTTGTAGAGATAATTAAGTGAATGTTCCATTAGGTGCAAGGATAATTGAATTAGGTAGACAGATTAGTGGATCATCAGGTTTTAGCTTATCAGTCCAGTTTCTCAGATACCTTACATTATATCTACCCTTTCTCCCAATACACTGGCCAGCACTTATGGTGTATATACAGCGTATGTTATATTATCCACCCTGTCACCCATAACAAAAGCATTCATAACTGAAATTAATCAATGAAAGTACATGTTTTTGTATATTCACTTTAGAGATTTCTTTATTGGACCATGTTTGGGATATGATTTGATGATACTGTATGGCATCAAATGTAGAGTACTCCAGTAAGGGAGTTTGCTATTTAGGGTATTATGCTGGCCAGAGAATGTATTGAGGAGACAGCATAAAGAATATATAGGGTGATTTTATAGCCTACACTTACAAACCTGTCTGCTGGTTTGATAGTCTAATGACTAATCACACAAAGCTAGCAGTCAGCCTACAGGTATATGGAGTGTTTGGGTATCTTTATTATGACCATTACTGGGAGCACATTGGGCAACATCTAGAAATAGCATTAAAATGATAGTAAAAAATCTTGGACAAATTAAAGAAAGTTTGAAAATATCTTTTGAAGAAAATATGTACTTGCAAATTTAGATGAAACAGTCCCCATTAAAAATTACCAGAAATATGATTTTGTAGATATAATAACCCAGATGCGAGTAGAAATAATCTTGATTTACGTCATTAAAAATTCAAAATTCAGTCAAAGTAATATCATAGTTGAAATCTACATGTAAAATTACATCTAGAAATATGATTTTAAAAAGTGTTTATCAACTTTGAAAAATTAATTTTCTTTGAAAATGTGACTTCTAGCTCGGGGAGATTCCCCATAGACCCCATGCTATAAAATCACAAAAAATGAAATATCTTTTCTTTGAGTGGACAGATAATATTTTGCTTTACTGGACATATTTTCATTAGTATAAGTATCAGACACATAAGGGTTATATGAAAATTGAGCCACTTAAATTGATAATATTCAAGTTTAAGGGAACTTTCTTATATACCTGCCATGTTAATTGACCCGAATCAGCCACCTGGTGGTGAAACTGGTAACTACCTACTCGCATTTGGGTAATTGAGTGACTATTGAATATTATAATACAATGTTGCCCTTTGTTCTTGTTGTGATCTCAGATTGACATTTTGTGTTCCTTGAGTTGATTATATAGTATGTCTGTGTCAGTGCCCTTTATAATGACAACAATGTGTTACCTTGTTAGCTGTAACTGACAAATATGTTTCTTCTTGGCAATTGGTAATATCATACAAGAGGTTTCTATACATCATTATGTTCATGATTATTTCACTTAATTTTTCTGTAAAATTTGAATAAAGTGTTTGATTTTCTTGCATTTCTGTACAATTTAGAGTGTACACTACATGTCTGATAGCTTTATTCCTTGCTAATTCCACTCATTTTCATGCTATTTTGCATTTGAAAATGCGACTACCATGAACTTTTACTTATGGGTCTGGAATGTTTTCGCATCTGTGTGACAGTCCTTCAGTCAGTCAGTCAAGTGATTTGGTTGGTCGATTGTCATGATGTCATTGTGTCAGGACAGGCTGACATCGACACTGCAATATTTTTGTAAACATCATGTCATCCCCCATAATTCACTATTATAATCGTCACCATGATGATAAACATGTTAAACGCAGATTACTTCACAGATGCCAGATTATCATAAGATTCTTACCCACTTTAATTTTTAATTTAGTGATTTAATAATCGGCTATAAAAAATGACGAAGCAAACTCAGAATTGAACACCAAGAATAATTGAATGAAAGCACCACAAGAAAAACAATCCTGATTTTCGAGAAGTGTTTTAAGAGTGGTTATAGTTGATCTGAAAGTGAAGCCTTTTCCTATGGAGACAAAAGTACTCGAGGAGTATCAGATTTTAGTATCTCAGGTGTCCCAAACACAACTGAACGTGGGAATCACAGAATTAGTTTTTATTTTGGCAATATGTGGTTTCAGTTGACAGTGGGCCTAATTTCACCCACCAGGTATTCTCAAGTACGATCCGTGTGGCACAGAAAAAATATTTTCCAACGTTTTTTCTTGGACATTTCAAAGTAGATGATGTGGTGCCATACCAGTGCAATATCGGGAATCTTTAAGTGGGGTTAAATGACTGTTAGGTGGCTTTTGGCTCCACTGGTTATTACATTAAACTACACTTTAGTTACCTTGTGAAACCTGTTCTTATCTACGATTTCTTTCTGGCAGGTTAACGTCATGCAGGGTGTTCTGGGAATTTTTTGATTGGCCTTTCTGATTGGTAGTTTCAGTATGATGCAACTAACCCGAGACAAGAGATGTATTATGGAGTATGGATTGAATTACAAAATAAAAGACAATATTTTTCATTTCCCCATAGAGATAACCAGTAGGGAATCTCTGTAAACAGCTAAGTGGCATACACTCTAATATGTTTTAAATTAAAAGCACTTCAGTTTTATCTGAGCATACATCTACATGGGTGTATGACTCAACTACCAGGGACTAGGCTGTCCAGGAGCAAAATGCTAAAATAGAAACTTCAAAAAGCCATGGGAAAATTCTTTATATTAGCTAAAGACATGTGGTTAACAGAGCTTTTCTATGATTGAATGTCAACCATACTTTGTTGGAACACCCTCCCTGGTATTATGCCAGGTTTATGATCTCTGTTAAAGATAATGTGATCTTCCACAGGCGCCAGATTTTTCAAATCTTTTTTCTTGTATTGTATTTTAAGGCACCCCTGGGAATTTCTGGCCGTTAATTCAATTCAAATGTTTTTGTGTTGTCAACAAATAAATGATGAGCACAGTTGTTTGAGGAACTTTGGTCCCATGTTGTAACAATTCACAATAACCCTAACTAAATTTTCCCTCTGATGGTCATGCTGTTTTTTCACTTTTTCTCTCTACAATTTTAATTTACGTCCTCAGATTCTATTTCTTTACAATTAATAGTGTTAACTACACATCTGTTTACTTTATTCCTCGTTGAATCCACTCTGTGTAACTTTAAATCGAATTTTAAAATTGACCAGTTTGATTTTTCTGTTGGGTATTGCAATGATATGCTCTTCAAAACAGTTGTCTGGTGTCCTGGATGAAAGAATGGCTAGTACGTCATTCCGAGGACACTTGAATGCATTCACTTAAACAACAGTGTCATCCATCCATCAAAACCTGTTTTTGTTGTTTGCATTCTGGCAGAGATATGTGAACCAACAAGCCATGTTTGAAATCTAAGAAGTCATTTGTTATATAAGTAGGTCACTATACAATACATGTTAACTCTGACTACTTTTTATGTTTTTATTTAAAGATACTCTATTGAGACTTCTCTGTGGCATTTTTTCTTTATTCCTTTTTGTTTTGAATTTTTAACACCATAACATTAACTAACTACTCAATATGCAACTTTTCACCACGCAGAATTTTAAAATATTAAGTTTGAAAATTCCATTTTTATAATGGAGCTCAATGGGAAAAACTACATAATTTGAATTATTTTCAAACGTAGCGGCGCGATTTTGATAAAATTGACAGATATAATAAATATTGGTAAGACGAAATGTTTGATGAAAAATGAAGAAAATTCACCGTCCTGGTTACGCAAACTATAGAAAAACCTGAAATAATCATAAAAACCTGTAAAAATAGATTGAAGGGGGTGATATTCATTTCTAATGTGCCTTTCACTACTACAGGGTAACCATAATTTTGGTACTGATTTGATTTTTCAATGAAAATCATTTCTATAGTGTATAGTCAGTTTAAATAATACAATTGCTATATTTCTTTACTGAACAGTGCAATCATTTATTTATTTATCAACAGTAATGCAAAGTACATATTATACAGTTAGTAAAATATTAAAATAATTCTATTAAAATTAAAGCATTGAGATGATACTTAGATAATTACATATTATATTGATAGGCATATTATATTATAGGATTTAAGCCAATGACTCAATGCATTGTAGATGATTAAATTTAACATATGTCCTGATTCTAGACTATGAACGAGGGTGATAGTCCGAATTCAAAGCCTAGACTAGAAGACATAAGTGAATTGAAGCATCCACTATTCATTGAATCATGTGCTTTAATTCAATTTCACACATTGCAAAATATTTTTTACAATTTCACTTAACAGAATGATATTTTTTCAAAGATATGTTGTACTTTTAGAATCATTGGCTTCAAAGAATTGAACTATGGCGGCCTTTACTCGTTATTTTACGATTTTTGCTGTAACTCAACAAAAGTAGTCGAGCGATTTTGTTCATATTTGGTATATGAATACTATAAGCATGGCACACTGTCTAATGACTCTTCTGGTAGAGGGCGGCTATTTTAACGTATTTTACTATAACACGAAAAGTAGTGGAGCGATTTTGTTCATATTTGGTATGTGAATACTATAAGCATGGCACACTGTCTAATGACACTTTTGGTAGAAGGCAGCCATTTTGAAAAATGGCCGTCATTTTAACGTATTTTACTATAACTCGAAAAGTAGTAGAGCGATTTTGTTCATATTTGATGCGTGAATACTATAAGCGTGGCACACTGTCTAATGACACTTTTGGTAGAAGGTGGCCATTTTGAAAAATGGCTGCCATTTTTGCCGTATACTTTGTTTGTAAAAAAACTGCCAGTCATGGCTGTTCTATGGGATTTGCTACACTTTGGTGTTGCTGTTGTCTAGTTGAAGGATGGATGGACGGACAAATGGAGGGGTCTCTATAGCTTATCCCCTAATCTTCGTTGGATTGAACAATTGTGAATATGGTTTGTTGGACAAATAAAACTGATTGAATGTCTAAAAGCAAATAATGAAGTGGTAATTTATTTAAAATCATTAAAATCTCAAACATGCTTGCTTTGGTCTAGTCACTTAATTCCTAAATGTCCCGTAATTAGTATCTATATACCTTGCAGTGAAGGAGTTAAATCATTGGGATATGAATAAATCATGCAAAACATATTTTGTACATATTTCTCATCATTTAGGGTTACCCAGTAGTTTACAAGCTGACCTTTGCAAAATATATTTCACTTACTATCCTCATTCGCTATCACGCTATCTAGTTTCTTTCCAAATTGGCCTGAATTGCCTGGTTTATTGGTTTTAGCGAACCGTCCATTTCGTCGAACCATCATTTTGCTAATGTTGTTTATGATGAATATACAATATTCAGTTACATATAACTGTACAGCAACTTTATGCAAGGGAAGGTAATTGTGTGAGAGCACATAAAGTACACGAAGTATTGACCCACTTGTCTCAGTGAATCTTATAAACAGTGCATAAAGTTTTTTCTATGCAATGATTGGCTCACAGTTACTTATAGTGTAAGTTATTTTATTTCTATACAGTGTGGAATAGAGTGAATAAACTTTTACAGTTTCAAGCAGGTTTTAGTGTTTTCTGACCAATGATATATTCAGACTTATTCATTTCACGATTATGTAATACTGACCTACATATCTGTATAGCATATCTTTAAAAATCAAAAACAATGTATAATTTTGAAATTATTTTGAGTCTTAGTATTGTTTCATTAAATTCTATTATCCAGAACCTAAAATAATTTGCTTTGTGAAATGGTGCATGGACCTTATTTATAAACGTAAAAAACAAAGATATCACTCTGAATGGAGGAGGGGTATGTGCAAAGATCAGCTTGCAGTCGTGATGATCAAATCTCTGCAAAGATGGGCCTTTTTAAAGTCAAACAAAGACCAGACCTTGTTTTTAGGATTTGGGGAGGGGGGACAAGCTGATTAATAAATCAAAATGTACTATTGGCAACATTTAGAAACAATTTATCAGTTTAAAACAACTAAAATGACCAATAAAATTAGCCACCCAGTCAAATTATATGTTGTAAGTAATAATGGGATTCAAAATGCCATCAAATCAAACATAACATATCACAAATGGATTCAAGAAAAAGCCCATCAGTTCAAATATAAAGTGTTTGAGTGCTGATTGGCTGAGACTGCAAGTGTGTTGATGTATGTTGCCAAACATGATACACTGACTCAGCCCTTAGAAAACATTATGTTTTAAAATGCAAAATATGGTGAAAAATAATGGAATAAGCAAGGAATAAACAATCAGACATGTAGATAACTTCTAAATTGTATAAAAATGTCCCAAAAGTATCCTGTCCAGTCAAATTTTGAAGAAAACTGGAAAGAAAAAAAGACTATAGACATGGAGAAGAACAGTGAATACAGGGAATAGGTCCCACAGGTCTCTAACAGCCACATTCCTCATACAGAACTAACATAAAGGCCTAGCCTTCATTAGGGGGTCCAATTTTTCAGTTTTTCAGGGAGGGCTATCCCATGATTTCAGCCAACAATCAATAAAAACCATTCTGAGGAAAGGAAGGGATATAAGACATTATTATGGTCATGTAAAAATTAAAATCCAAAATGAAATGAAATCGGCAATTGTTAAGAGCTTACAGGCTATGTCCAATTCCAATACAAATATCAGATTAACTGTTGGATATGCCACTTGGGATACAGGTTATTGGTTGCATGTCTTTAGAAAGCTTGCCTTAGATAATAATGAGTCACTTTCCACATAATCCAGAGAATACGATAAGTGAGGCACAGATGTACAGAGACACGTGATTGGCTGAAAAGTGTGGGAAAAGTCTTCCTAAGATGGTGGATAAATAAACAGATTCAGGTTGAGAAGGGGCATCGTGCTGGCAGCTTGCCAAACGTAAACATCATCTCAGGATAAATAAACAGCAAGCATTGGGTAATAAGTAGCCTAAAAACACATTTAATTAGACACAATCTACTGTCTGCTTTTCAGGCCCTATCTGTCTCAGCAAAAAATCCCAAATCGTCAAGAACAAAATGCCACCAAAACAATAATATGATTGAGATTAAGACACTATATTATATAATATGATTGAGATTAAGACACTATATTATAATATATGTATAGTAGTATATTTAAATAATATTTATCATTTTATATTCCTAAGACAAATCAAAAAGTGATGTAAACTTTAATGACTGAAGCACCTCTGTTTAAAGATAACAGTAAAAAGATAAATTGGTATTTGAGGGTGAACTTTAATTGTGTGCAATGGCTTTAAATGTAACATGAGTTGGATATGTGTGGGAGTAGATATGTTGTAATTAGAAACATGGAAGACATTTAGAAATGCTACAAAAAGGAAGTGTTTGTGTCTTGGGATGGGTTGATTTGAATTCTGTATCCTGCTCAAATGTTAAAATTATCACCAAATATCCGGGGTTGTTGACCCTTATTTTTTAATCGATGTCTGCCACTCACTAAATTTAGTGATTGATCACATTTTGAGTTATATTTAAGTTTGCTGTCATCAGATTGTTTAGTTCATTTTTTGAATTTAAATTATATATAAGAGCCAAAGTAATCCTAAATGTTTGATCCATTGTATGTGAGTATCAGTTTTATGATTTGCACATTTAGTATATTGTTTGTTATGTCCCTGTGTTCTTCAAATGTTTTACTATTTGCACTTTTGCATTTTCCCAACTATTAATTGAAAAAATTTCCAAACTATTGACTAAACAGTCAATAGAACTGTCTAGAATAGTCAACAGTTACTGGTGACAGTATTTAGTGAAAAAATAAAAGACCCAAAATACATTGTTTTCTCAACTATAAACCTACAACAGTTTGTTTTCCAAAGTCCACTTATTTACTGTTGTCTAAAAGAACACCTATAGTCTTATGTATCAGAAACACAAACACACAAACAGAAAAACATGAATTCAAGTGTCTATTAACCCCTGTGTATATTCATGGTGACATTTTTTACAAGTTTAACCACTAAAGTGTGTGTGTGATATGTGTGACCTTGTAATATGATATGTGTCGTGTGCAAGATACCAGGGATTTGTTGACAATAGTAACCAGTACATTGAAACCTGTGTCATGTGAACAGCATTAAACTGTTTCAAGTCTTTGTCTTTCTACTGGTGGGAAGGGGGTGGACTTGAAATATTCCAAAAATTAACTTTTTTGTTTGTCTAAGAATGGAGCCAAAGGAAAAAAATTTGAGAAAGGTTAATATAATGAAAACATTCTATAAACTGTTGGTAGTTTAGCATTTTGAACCCAGAATAACTTTGATTCTTTGATAAGAGGAAATATAATTCCTTAATTGAAACACATTTAAATCAGCCCCCTCCCCTTCCCATAACAACTCTAATTGTAATGGTAAAATAGATAAAATTTTCTGTAGAATAAGTCAGTAGATTCTAATCACTAAGACAAGCTGACAAAAAAGCACCAATAAATCGTATATTTCACTAATCACTCCTCACTGTTTGTGAGCCAGTGAAAGCATCAGGAGAGACCAATGGTGGAGCTGATGAAAAGCACACCTCTTCTGTTTGAAGTGCCTGGGCCCCTGGGCTACTGGGGGTTAACCTTTCATGGTTCAACGCAATCACCTGATAGAAGATATCTCTCTCATGACAACTGATTAAAAGATAACCCATCGTAATTAATATAGATTGTGAAAGTATGGCTTTTGATGGATCTCTGCAAGTGGAATATAGTTAGCTTGATGATAGAGTTAAATATGGGGCTGGAATTTTGAAATATTTTCTGGGTGAGACACCAACCCCAAGATATTATTGACCAAGACCCAAGTTGTTAGATCAAGGTTTTTGAGCATGGTAACCATGGTAATACATCACTGAGAGATTTCCAATATGTAGATCACCTATGTGTTAGATCACCTTGGTGATAATCACCAAAGTATCATCATCATGTTAGATCACCAGTTTACTAAGGGAGAAAGTCTGCTGCAAAAATATTAAAGCAATATTATCATTTTAGAAGGTTCATGTAGTGTTTTACTTGAATTTTAAATCATATACCTCTTTTTATTATCTCACTTGAATGTATTTTCCAGAAGATATTCTATTTCATTATATTTTTGTAAATAAAACTTAATTTTTGTAAATAAAACTTTCCAGTGATAAATTACAGTACTAGACTGTAACATGTAGTCTCCAATATCAGAATATAATAAATGAATAAAAAATATTAAATGCTATGTTTGTTAAAAGATCTAATCTGAAACATTGTGTTGGCAGGTGGAAATCATTCATTGATCAGCATTGATTTAACTGATCACAGATTTGCGTTAAGATCCAGTAATTTACCACCTCTCCCCCCTCCCTGGGATCTGCACCTTGCATGGGTTTTATGGATGAACTACATTGCATGTAGTATTCACCTATGTTGTAGTTAAGTATCAGGCATGTGTTCTAAACTATCATAAGATGATCAAAGTAGTTGGTTAATTGGTTGTTAATTACCCCATGTAATCACCTTATAGCAAGACAGTTGCAGATAGATGAACACTACTATCTTATTCACATTCAACTCTCATAGGACATCAACTCTTGCAAGTTAACAAAAATTGATGTATTTTTAAGTGAGTGTATCCTATTAATGAAAGAGAGTTTTGGATGCAAAAAACTTCAAAACACTTACTATCTTAGAAAAATCATAAACATTCTTTAATTCCCAAATGATGGGACAAAACATGATTTTTGTGTTTTTGATTACTGTAATGGGGAGGGGGTTGCTTCAATGACTATAATTACCTGAAGAAAAGGTTTAATTGTCTTAATTAACCTATGGGTTTATAATGCGATAATTGATATAAGATGATGATAGAGATTGAATCACTCTTTCAAAGGTTATCTCAAGAAAGTGATTGCTTATTGAACATGCTTGAGGATCTGTTGAGAAATCAGATCAGTTGATTACATGATTCCCCTCTTATAATTAGGGATAATTATCTGTGCACTACAGGTACTTTCTCTTATATCTCATGTTATCAGTGAGCATCTCCTCGTTTGATATACATGGCTAAATTGGCTATTATGGCTAGTTTACTTCTTTGTAATTAAATCTCTTTAACAATAATCAGATTGTAGATAACTTAATGTTATTTAGGGATGGGAGAAGGTTGGGAGGAGTACAAATTATACATTTACCCATACCATTATTAGTGAATCTGATATATAGTTAGATATAGTATCAGCACATGTGAGTTTGTATGTTATGTCTGTTACGCAGTTAACACAATACAAAAATATGTCATATTCCGCAACGAATATGGCATATTCAGTTGCGGTGTATGACAGATTTACCTGCGGTGTATGGCATACACACTAACCAATGAGAATGTGATACTGAAGTCCGCAATTGTCAATTGCATCAATTGAACGAACAAGTAAAACGTTATAATTAAATTATTATTATAAACTGAATCAACAGTACTGTGTATCGAATATATTAACTTAGCAGAAGTATCAGTCACCAATCTTGCGTAATAAACTTACTCAATCAATCCAGGATTCATATATTAGTACTCGACGCACTAACTATATTGGTAATCCAGCGTAGTTTTACATTTAGAGTCGATTCTCGCAACCAATCAAATCAAGGCTTTGTGTATCACGTTTTCACCTGCGGTATATGTCATATTCACCCGCGGTATATGGCATATTCCGCAAGTTAGTATGACATATTCCGCAGGTGAGTATCGGGTATTCACTGAAATCAATGTATCGCATATTCACTGCGGAATATCGCATTCTCACCTGTGGAATATGCCATATACCGCAGGTGAGTATGGCATATTCAACCGTATCACAAATACCGTGCAACCATGAATGTATGCCATATACCGTGTAACAATGTCAGTGACATTTTATTTGCCTGCTTTGGATTAAGTCTTATTTTGTGTTATTGCCCCTTGTGAATCATAACCATATTATTAGGTGCTATTAGGTTTTTTACACTTTTTGTTTACTTCTGGTTCATTCCAACAATGTGTGACTGTTTTGGTCCTTTTAACTTCTTTGCCCCTTTTCTCTCAAATATACTCTCAGAGCCATCTTTATTATTGATTGGGCAAATGTGGAACTAACTCTGTTTTTAAAACATCAGCAAAGAAAGATCCTTCCAGAGAAGAAATTTAATGATTTTCCCAAATCAAGGACTGAAGTCCATGCCTAAATCATTGGGAATATTGTGATCTCTAAATCATCATGGGTTAGACATGGGAGTTGATGCTTTGATGTAGGTATGTTCTCATGGGTACTGCAACAGATTGCTCCATTTAGCAGCTTCAAACCCACCTTCCCTTCTGTGTTTAAATTGTTTTGATACTTTACCATCAATATTTTGACACACTGGTGAAATCTTCTCAAATTATTGACAAATGATTGGATATAGGATTAAGTGAATCATGAACCTTCCCAGTTTCACATGGAAACTAATGGGACCCTTGCACGGTCATGTTTCAATTCTGGTTTCTAAAGTGGTCGTAAGTAGTAGAGAAAATTAGGAATCTGGGACACAACCAAAATACCAGATCAGCTTGATTAACTGCATATGTTATTTTGGTGATTTTTGAAGATTGTAGTGGTCAAAATACATAGACAAATGAAGCATGTGTCTATGATAAGTAAGATTCATGGGAACGGTTGATCACTGCTTGATTAGAAATGGGT
The DNA here is from genome assembly GCA_903813345.2 of Owenia fusiformis. Taxonomy (NCBI): domain Eukaryota; kingdom Metazoa; phylum Annelida; class Polychaeta; order Sabellida; family Oweniidae; genus Owenia; species Owenia fusiformis. The sequence continues at coordinate 627,420 of CAIIXF020000008.1, forward strand.
GTTTACTTTTAGAGAGAAGACATTTGAGACTATTTTTATGAAACAGGTCCCAAATCTGTCTGGGGAGAAGATATTGTTTTTACACAATAGCAGAAAGGCTTGCCCTAATTTGAAGAGACGAAGAAAGCACAAGGGGCAAAAGATGCAAAACTGAATATTTGAATAAAACTGAATAATTTTTAGAAATGTAACATTGAATTCAAGAGCATGGTTATATTATTATTTATTGTAATTAGGTATTAGGGTATGGTAGAAATAATTGAATGGGCATGTGGATACGGTTCATAATGTGGTTCACCAATGGACATCAGGTTGTACACATGGGGCAAATCACCTATATTGTTTAAATCAAATGTATATTTATGTTCTTGGCAACTCTCAGTTAATAGCTTCCACCTTTTACGCTTGCCTCCTTGTAGTCATGTATCTACCTTTAACGAGCTTCTCAAAAGCTATTTTCACACCTGGATAAATGTTGTCTTACACCTTTTCGTAGAAGCTGATTAGCGTAGTGGGATATTATGTTGTTGGGTGTGCTGATATGTTGTTAGTAGCACATGGATTGCATCTCAGCCATACATGCTACTGGTGCTACTGGTTAATGGAATAAATGTGTTATGGTGCTTTCTTGTTTTATACTGTTTCATTTCTTTTAATCTTCATGTAATTTGTATTGGAGGATGCTGGGAATGACACATTGCATCCTGTGGTGATTTGGGTAGAGTCATTACCTCCTGTGGCATACTAAATATTTTAGTTCTTGCAGATGATTTTTGATACTTATGTAATGAGAAGAATATGCAATAAAATCATTTTTCCAACACTAGAATTTTAAGCAAACGAGAGAAAATTTCCAGAAACTTTTCAAATTTTTTATCCTAGTCTTACATATTTTCAAATATTCCACAGTGAAATAATGCTTTATTATACCAGAGACATATAAAACATATTATATGACTCTGATTGTACTTGGAAAATAATTTATTTCCATGCATGAGGTATCAGACCAGATTAGAACCAATCTTGTATTTTTAGATATTAAACAGAGTATTGATATTAAGAAATATTTGAAGAACATTTTGATTGATGGTTTTCCAATTAATCACGTTAATTAAGTAACAGCAAAGGTTATACTTTCCATGAATCTCAGGAGTGTAATAAAAATAATTATATAGATACTTCATCTAAAAATCGGTTAATGAAAATAGGTAGAATATTGAAATATAGGGAAACATATTTTGATTGACAGTAACAACCACTCCCTAGCAACTAACATCAACAACTTCAACAACATAGCAACTGTATACTTGAAATAAATAGTTTCAAAATGCATCAAAAAACCTGTGCAATTTTACATTTTGATATAAAAATGATATTAAAAAATCTTGGATAGGTATTAAAATAAAAATTATCTGAAAGCTAATTAAAAGCTAATTGAATTATATAAATGTCATGTATCTATCTAATATGTCTTATTATTAAAGCTCCTATAAGTATACAAGTATCTTAAATAAACTTAGATTGGTGAAAAGATAATATCATAATATTGGTTATCAACAAGTGACTGGCACTTCCTTGTTGATTTATTGATTTTTCTGCAATTGATTAATTAATTAGTTAATAAGCCAATGATAAGTAGGATAAGAACAGTAAAATATCACCTGACCAAACTTTATTTTTAGGTTTTAGCCATGAATATAATCTGATAAGATAAAATATCATGAGACAGTAGAAAGAGCATTGGTGGTGTAAAAGAAATTCTCATGTGTACAAGCAAGTTGCAGATGATGGTTTCCAGTTATTACTAATACAAAACAATAAATTGAGCCAAAAATCATTTTTCTTGATCTGTCTCCTTCAAATTGACAAAAAAACTATTTTTCATGCACAAATCAAATTAATGATCTTATTTCCTCCAAAATCACCATCAGTTATTCAAAAACATTTGAAAAATATTTACAAGAAGATATCTTTGCATCCCTGGAAAAAATGCTAGCCAAGTATCTTACATATAAACATTAAAGTGAAAAAATTGGAACAAATGTTGCTAGGCGCAAGCAATATATTATATTGGGTGTATATGTGACAAGATTGAGTAAGGAAAGACTGGATCAAAGAGCCAACGTCTGCTCAAAACGCATCACTACTCTTGCTTAATTTACACAATTTCTCTCTAAAATATGAATAAAAAGTATTATTTTCTTGCATTTTTATATGCTTTGACATGTTCACTATGTCTCTGTATACTTTATTCCTTGCTAATTCCTCTGTTTTTTCATTAATTTGAATTTTAAAACATGACCTAATGACAGTTTACCTGCTAGGAGAGCCTGTCTGAATTGCATGGAACCATGGCAGACCCTAGATAACACTTTGATCCTTTGCTAAGTGCCTCTTTCTGATGTTAAACAGTGCTAGGATATCAAAGTGCAATGAAAACCATCAGATGAAGACTACTTATTAAAGCTTTGTTTTTTCACTTTCTTTGTTGAGAAGTGTCCATGTATGTTTTATGTTCCAAAGACTTCACATACAGAACCTACATTGTGTATTATGGTGTTATTCTCTGGCTTGTGTTCATTTTGCAAACATGACATAACATACCTTTACTTTGGTGGATTAAGGCTGGGCTTTTTGAATTTTCATTATTCCATATTTACGGGCATTTGATCTACAATGTATCATAGAAGTAAATGAGGTTGTTTGTTTTCTCATAACTTGCCCAAATGCTTTCTTCTTGAACCTGTACTTTATTTTATAGTTGATCAATTTATGGCACCAATAGGTAATTTTCTGGATCTCTACTATCTTAGAAATGTAACCAAATGACCCTTTAATTGTTTTATCTTGAATATAGAGTCTGATTGAAATTCTGGCTACTGGCCCTTATACTATCTGGTGAGAAAAAGTATTATCAGTTGAGGGACCATATCAAACCTTTGTTTCATTGTAAATGTTCAAAAATATTGGATAATATATATATATAATATATATAATTTACAATTTTTTTATATTCATCTTTGTAAATGGAATGCATTATATATATTAGAATAATCAGTCAGTTAGGGAGTATGGATGATTTGAGTTGTAGAGGATTCATCATTTCATTATTTTCATTGTTATAGATATATTCATAGCCCTCACCCCCCCCCCTCCCCCGGCTCAAACCCTATGTCAGTGCCTCATCACACTGTTTAATGTGCGAATCTTTAAAGTGAAAATTGTTCATTTACTTCATCTGTAACGAGTTACTAGTAGACTTTGTCTTTCTGGGTATGTGGAATAAATTCAAGCTTAAAAACTCATTGTTTCATCTCGGTTTGTGTTTTCTTCACAATGCTGGTTTTGCATGACCTCACACATTAGTCTCATGCCAACTGTAAATCTTGATATGTAATTTTATTGTATTGAGCTGTTCCCTTTTATGGGTTAACAAATCTTTCATGATAATACCACTGAAGATGAGTAATCTTCAGAATAATGTGATGTGGCGAATTTTCTCCACAAACGCCAAGCAACAGGTGCACTGCAAAACATATTGGCATTTTTCAAGCAGCATGAATTTGGGCGCTTAAAATTCTAAAGCAATTTTGAGGTTTTTGTTTTGAAACAAGTGAAATTCCCATTCTAACTCTTAGAAATATCTGCTTTATGTGAAACATTTGTAATTCTAGAGATGTATAAGTGTAGTTGACATTAGAAATTTGAATATGTTTTATTACAAGTAAATGCAAAAACTGTAAAAAAGTAAATACACATTCATACATTCACACAGCACACTTCATCATTTCAAAAATAAGTTCAGAATTTTGACAATTTTATCATATTATGTATGAATCAATGTAGAGTCAATTTAATGCTATGCTTATTTTAATATTCAGTTTATTATTCTATTATTGGTCATAGATTTCAAATTGGAGATGCTATATCTTTTCAAGAAACTATGAAAACTATTTGAAATGTTGCAGAGGGATACTAGGCATTATTCTGCTCCATCACGTGCTGCCATCTGTTAATGACAATTAATGTTATAATTGACATAAATTACATTTCACCAATCGCATTGAATTCCTGGGGACCCAATGACACAATGATAGCACTATTACAAACACAAGCCGTTCATTACAAATACAAATAAATAGTAATAAAAAGTTCAGACATTTTCTATTGGTATTGTGTTCTATAGAAGATGGCTAATAAAATAAATAAAGGATCCAGTTGGGATAATAAGCAAATAAAGGCATAACTAAAAACATATCAATAACAAGACACCATTAGAGGAAAACAAATAAAAACAAATTAATAATAGTCCGGATGATTACAAGAATTAGATGAAGACAAGTTGAAAATGTGAAATATTTTGTTTATTTATATTCACCTTTGTTGAATAGCAAAACTGCAGCGATGTGTGAAATAGCTTTTGCTCTTATAAATAGATGTCGCTAAAGCAATTTATCTTAGTTTTGTAAAATTGAGTCTGATTCAGATGGTGGGTGATATGCGGTTATTCAGATTTCAGATTCAAGTTCCTATCTTTTATATTCAGAGGGTATTAAAATAAATTGTAAAGACGTATCTGAAATGTACTTTTCGTCCTGCACAGATTCATCGACTGTAATATAGAAATGATAAACATTATGGGCTTTTAACAGAAAGCCCACGAAAACATACAATATTTCAATGGTATTTCATATTTAATGGATACGATTCTGTTAAAATGTTCCTGTGAGATTCTTTTTGGAACATTGATTTCCAAGATCACAATTAATACATTTCCAAAGCTTCTTAAACATCATACTGGTCAATAAAGCTTGATATCTGGGAAATGCAGAAATAATGAGTTAAGCATGGGAAATGTAAATTGTTTTTTATGCTCTTTACACACTGATTCTTTGTTTCATGCATATTAAATGTTGAGTAATTGATTTCTATATCTATTCATTGTTTAAAGTCGCGGGAAATTTACAATGACCCTCACGCGCGCTTGTTCTGGTTTGGCTTTTGTTTTTACCAGATATTAAAAGATGAATTGGCAGTTAACAATGTGGTTTGCCCGTGTAATGATTACATGAGGTATTAATGTCTCCCGCGAAAAAAGAAAATTAGATATTCACAAAAACAACAGATGTTAAATGAATGTTGCGAAATCCTCCGAGAAGAAATGGCGCGAAGTGATGTCAAAGATGGCGGGAAAAGCCACGTGCTTGTACAACGGTGTAAACAAACTGACTTGTTCCGAAGTGTGTACGTTTCAAAGTAGATTTCTAGAATTATTTTGGATGTATTTACACCATCTGAAATTATGTTTTAAACTCTGCATTTGGGAATTGTTGTTCATATAAAATGAATATGTTTTAGTATATAGAAACACTAATCTGAATGTTTCCCTAATATGGAAGGTAAGAAAATGACGTCAAGTACTATTATTGGTCCAATTTTGGATGATTCATAATGCGGATGTTAGATTTTAGATTCATTCTTGTCCATATTTCAGTACAATAAAATGAATATATCCCCTGAATGATATCGTAATTTTTTCCCGATAATTAGTGACCAATGTTAAAATACTCTCATGTTTACATAATACACACACACAAAACATAAAAGGGATTAAAATTTGTTAATTGCCACAATGTAGCTTTGGTGTAGAATACACACGCACTGCAGAATGTAAACACGGTGATCAATTTCAGAGCTCGTGAGAAATTAACCAATCAGCGATGAGCAGTGCGCGATAAGCTCCGCCCAGTTTCCACACGTGTTATAAATATGTACAACTTCATACACAACTCAGAAAGTAGCCGGCAAGATAGAAACGAAGTCGAATTCAAATATATTACAAACAAGTTCTATTTAGCGATGACTACAGCTTTAGTATCAGGTGTATCGGCGTTCTATGACTTTGGAGATTTAGTCTACCAGGTATGTAATACTTTCATTAGTTAATGGGGCTCGTAGGTATCTAAATGATGGTGGAAGTTAGCCTAAGTTTTACCGCCAGAATTTATCGATTGGTTTCAATTTCAACGGCCATGCCATGTGCTCGCGGCTTGGCAATTTTCTAGTTTCAACAAGTTTGTAAGTTCATTATATTTATGAATAAATGAATGGAAGAAATCTGTTATTTACAATTGTTTAAATTATTTTTCTCGCTATTTTCCAGAAGCCGAAGAACCGTATGAAAATGGACAGTCGAGTTGTAGGAAGTCCAGTCAACAACAACAACATGATGACTTCGATTCGTAACCGAAGCTCTCAATCTCCGATCTTGGGCAACGCCGTTATGGGCAGCAAACCAAGCCCACCACCGTCTCCAACAGAAATGATCTCAATAGATGACACTACCGCTGTTCTGCTGAATCACATGAACCAACTGAACCAGTTACCAAGGAAACTTGAGCGATCAGTAAGTGACTCTCAGTCAGATAGAAATGCCAACCAGAAACAGCAAAATATCAACTCCAGTCGTTATAAAACAGAAATGTGCCGACCGTTCGAGGAAAATGGACACTGTAAATATGGCGACAAGTGCCAATTCGCTCATGGGATAAATGAACTCAGATCGCTAAACAGGCATCCTAAATACAAAACTGAACTGTGTAGGACATTCCACAGCACTGGTATTTGCCCATATGGACCAAGATGCCATTTCATTCACAGCGAAAGTGAACGAAAACTTTCGGAAATCAACCACGTAAAGTCCGAGCAAGTTCTACACGACCAGCAACAGTTTCAGCAACAAATGTTGGTCCAGGCTCAGAATCAGTTGATGAACCGATCAGCCCAACAACAAATTCCCCCCAGACCAAAACAGCTACAGTTTAGTATGAGTCTTCCACTTGGTTCAACTGCTGATTCACCCAGTTCCAGTGTAACAGACAGTCCGACCATGTCTCCCACAAATTTCATGTGGGGACAACAAAATTCTGAGAGTGATGTATTCTCACCCGCCCCGGTACAATCCGCACCACCAGCGGTCCAACTCCCCACTATGTTCACGTTCCAAGACGTACAACTCGTGTTGGAGCAGATTAAACAACAACAACAACAGCAGTCTCCAGTACCATCCCAGTGTTCTCTTAACGTGCAAACTTCTCCACGGCAGCTAAGCGATGCCCGTGTACAGCAATATTTGAACAACTGCAATAATAACATTTCGCGAGACAACAACGCGTCATACCCCAGTTCTATGGGTTCCAGCGAAAGCCTATACAGTGCACCTTCCCCAACTACTGCTGCTTCATTCCCAACAAATGACACTCCCTCATGTGGGTCCCCTCTAGAGGTTAGCCGAAATCTGAGACTGCCAATATTTAAGGAAATGTGCTAAAGACGACATCAAGGACCCCCCTTGTAAAACGGGACCATATCTAGCTGGTTAAACAAGCTGAACTGCTCTATGCATTTTTGACAAGAAATTATGGACTATACAACCGTTGTAATTATGACTATTTATGACTACTTTATAAATAATGACTACGAAGTGTAATATTATTATAATATGCCATTCCTTAGTGGAACGAACATTATTATTTATTTTGGAAGGCTATTTTACATAAGCTATTAGTTAAGGAGTTCTCACAATTTTGACCAAGTAAGTTATTGAAGACTAAGTCCATGTTTTAAACTCACAGTGGAGTTGTATATACTTAACTTTACATACAAGCAATATGGCTTGTAGCCTACAGAATGTGTTCTAGTACGTATGTACTAAGTATTAATACTAGGCTAAGACTGTTATTGAGATGCCAAGATTTTCGGCCTTTTTTGTTTTTGATTTTATGTGTAATAGTGCATATAGTATGTTTTTGCATGTGAACCATGCATTTGAGGGTATTGAGACCTTACCTTAACGAATGTGTTAACTTATCACCATTTATTTATTATTTTCTGAACCATTGCATTGGTAACTGTATGTGTAATGCTTGTACAAATATTTATCTCACAATTTTGTACCTTTCTGGTACAGCAAGAGTCATAGAGTAAATTATATTCTTTATATATTATGTTAACTTATGATTTTCAAATCACCAAAGATGTGAAAAGCGTCTGAGTGGATGTTGTGTCTATCAAAAGCGTCAATGCTGAAAACTACATTTATATCATTGTAAATATCTCATTATGTATTTAATGTGTAAACATTTCATATGAAAAAGTTAAAAAATTAAAGTCAACCACTACATTTCTCTAAATTCTATCTTTTGTCTTTGGATGTGACATTCACAGGTTGTTGAGGATAAAACCTGAAGTTTTAACATGTACAAAGTTTGATTGTAATGTCCCGAATCTTAAGTGCTCACATGTGGCTAATTATCAAAGTTACTTAGTACATGTTGGAAATTAAGCTTATTGACAACATTCAAGTTCTATTCAAGTTGCTTTATCTCACCGGGTTGGCTAATTTCTCTCTTAGCTGATTGCTGGACATCCCTTGCTTATCAATTTCCCCTGTTTAATGTTTGATAATGAATCTAACATGCCCCTGCTACCAAGCTCTTGATTAAATGTCAATTTTCACTTTATGAAGTATAGAATTCTAAAAGTCCTCTTTATTTCAAACCCCAAACTTCCCGACATTTGAAACTGAGCTTGTAATGTACAGTTGTACAGTTGTAGTCAGCATCAAATATTTTTAGTGTTTTTACCAGAGAAAAGCAACATTTTCTCTTGTTCAAATACGAAATCTATTTTTGTTGACTGCCATGTCACGACACAAGTAGACTCAATGACTTTAACATTTCATGAAAACTAAAAATCTGAAAGATGGCAGTATCTGTGGCCCTCATTCTAACCCACAGTATCCTTCAATATTCCTGATTCTATTTGATGGGACTCCATGTTGAAGACACCTGGCTGACACTATCACTTTTACAGTTCTAGAGGGGGAGGGGGAAGCAAACTGTATAGAACATCAAAATGGGTACAGGGACATTCAATTTATTTGTAAGTGTAAAATTGGTTGGTAAGTGAATTTTCCATTTGTGGCTGGCTATGTCAGTTTGACATGAAGGACAAAACAACACAGTTGACTGTGATCAAATCTCTTGCCATTTTGGCCTGAAATTCTACATGTAGTACTAGTATTTTCAGATTCTAAGCTGAGATAGAAACCCCATCAGGGTAGGAGCTGTAGCAAATACCAAATTAGGCTAACTTTGCTACATTTTATCAAATATTATAGAGTAAAATGACATCATTGGCTCATATGCATAATTTTTCTCAATGGATTTTGCAATAAGCATTATTTGTTACAAATTGCTACATTCCATGGTCAGTGTAATACACCAGTGCCATGGTTACTGAAATCTTGTACACAACAAACAACTGTATCTACTATCCAGCATGCCACAAGTGTGGCAGTAAATACTTCCTAAATCTGTGAAAAACTCTGGCATCTTGTTTTTATTTGGCTAATAATTAAGTCTGATTAATACATTAAAATAGTAGATTCAGATTAATTAACAACTCACAGAGGCAGGTATTAATACATGTCAATGGAACCCTGTTATAATACTTCAAAACTAATAAGCTTTCATTTTTCACGTCATTATTCTCGTATCGGCCTAAAAAGTTGACACATTTAATTCTTTGTTATTATTAACATGCGAAGCTGTATTTCACAATTATACTGTCATTTCCTAGAAAGCTTTCATTATGAACATTTAATCAATTTAAATTGCAAATGTTATCTGAACTTGGAAATATTGCGCATTGATCTGTTACCAGAGTTATCAGAGCTTAAATTCATTAAAGAAATGTCACGTTCATAGGCATCCAACTTGAGCTGTCATGCGCATTTGGTCAGACTTAGGATGAAGAGAGACACATATTTTCTGTTCATTTACTTAATAAATGGCACACAAATTCGGATTGGTATGCTTTTCTCTTCTTTTTAAATTTGCTATCAATATGACCATTGAAAAACTGTATCACTGTAGGCGTTTGTCTATAAAAAGTATAATGCTCTATTCATACGCTTACCAGCCTAATATTTACCTTTCAAAAGTGTTTATTTTACTCAGTTTAACATGTCCAGAATTATCAAAAACCTTTTAGAATTCTATAAAAATGACTATCATCCAACACTCCTTTACTATACATAAAAATTTTAAAATCCATTATCTGAAGAAGCCGATTGTGATTCATCTTTTTAAGAATCCTGCCAAAGGACGATTCTCGGTTTGGAGAACAGCCTCCTGGGCTAAACAATTTTTCATGAAAAATATAGAAATATTACCCAAATTAAACTATGAATATTCAAAAGAGGACAATTAAATCTACAAGATGTAAAAATAACAAATTGGTCTGAAGCAGGGATAATGCTCAAATAGACCGATTCATTAAAATACAAGTCTCGATTTGGGGAAAGAAGTTCATCAGTGTACTGCGCTAATATTTTTTTGCGAAAAATCTAGAAATATTACCCAAATTAAATTATGACTATTCAAAAGAAGACATTCAAATCTATATCATGTAAAAAAAATCAAATTTGTTCGAAGCAGGGATAATGCTCATTTAGATTGATGAACTTCGTTCTCCAAACCGAGAATCGTCCTTTGTTGAAATAAAAATCAGCTCATTGCTTAGTTGGTTGTATGTAATATGTTAGTAGCATTATTTGATGCTGGAATTCATTGACAGGGATCCAACATCATGTGTGTTGTGGGGGGACGTTGTTGTCTAATTCAGTTGTGACATCTTCAAAAGTGTTTATCAGAATTTCCTCACCCCCTCCTCCCACCTTACTTTAGCACATTAGTCTGCAACAGTGGACAAATACCATCTAAAGAGGATTTCACATTAGACTCCAATCTAAAACCCACCAGTTAAATCCAATGACTTTTTCAACATGCGGCACATGGTAAGTGAAATGTACTTATCTGTGGTAAGTGTTAATCCCACATGAGACTTAAACAGGGGATAAGACTTATAAGTTCAGTAAATAAGTAAACAAAGCAATTTGATCCGAAATATCAATAGCCTGATCCCTGGACAATAGACCAGGAAAATTTGTGACCAACACAAGGGGTAAAAACACGTAACCTTAAATTGAATGTAATGCAGATTTCTAAGATTCACTTATCTAAATTATCTGACTGGTTTGTTTACCATAAGAGCAGATTTAGAAATGGGGTCCAAAATATTCGAAACTATTTTTAAATTAATAATATGGTTTAAAGAGACAATGAGGTTAAATTTAAAGGGCCTGAACCGCATTGATAGTAAGTCTCTGGGACTTAAGGGCTAATCTTTCTAAATCATATTACATCTCTATTAACTGAAGGGGAGTAAAGTTTCTAGCTTTCAACATTACATACCATTGAAACAGTTGTTATTTTTTGGTATATACCAATGTAATACTTCCTATAATATTAGATAACATTACAAAAGCAAGGATAAGCTCAGTGCCAACAATTTTTTATTTATTATTAAGGGGTGAACGAGAGCATATTACTGAGTTAACATTTATCATATTCCAGTACATTCAGCTCATTTGCTTTTCTTTCTCCTACTACAGCATTTTCAATGCTTGGCTCCAATGAAATGATTCCTCATTTCCAAATGTATCCCCCTCCCGATCAAGAATCAACATTTGTATTTCAGTATTTCAACATTTTTGATTTTAGTGATTTTGCATAGCCTAATGGAAAAAATTGCAAGAAGAAACAAGAAGATTTAAAAATTGGCAATGTACAAAAATTTCCGATGAATACTACAATTATATTGCTGTAAGTACATGCGGAGTGTGCTGTTTCACAGTTACCTAGCCATGTAGTTCAGAATTTAGGCCCCAGGCAGCTTTCCAGGCTAGTGAACTATCTTAACAAGACACTATTCAAACTTCAACATTTAACTGTCAGTGTGGTGATTTTCTAACCATTTTCCAAATAATAAACACTATCCGGTTGGCTGGATACAATTATATACCAGTGCCTAACTTCAGGCTGAATTATTTTTTGCATGCAATATTTAGTATCCAAAATAACTACAAAGTTTTATTTTGTTCACTATAAAATTGGATTTTTAATTTGGAACCTGTGCTATGTAATGAAACTTTACATGTTTAATTAGGATGTATGGCGTGACTGAAGTTTATTTTTTTAACACGGTGACACATGTAAGACCCATGAGGCTTCAGTTCATCTAGATCCATTAATATGCATTACATTTATTACATATGCATTGGCTGTGTAGCCGAGGGGGGGGGGTGATAGGTGTAGGAAAAAGCAATTTGATGCAAAAACATTACTATGTCTTTTATTGACAATTTATATCAGTTTCATGATACATTAGTAACAAATTATTGTTTGAAAATGCTTAGAATGCACCATATCTCTGGGGGTGAACTCCCCTACCCCCCTTTTTACACCTCGCTTCATTCGCAGTGATGAAAACCCCAAAAATTGCACCCCCTTGACAATTGCTGGCTGCACCCCTAATATGACTGAAGGAATACACTGGTTTAACACTATGCCTCCTGAGTCAGTTAATTTTGTGTCAGCTGTGTCCCCCTCTAATCCAGCCCATATTCCTCAACATGTACCTAAGGCAAGGGGGAACCGATAAGTTCATACTACCACTGGATAAAAATAAAATACCTCTACTAAGGATGACAAAGACTACCTGTGAGATTTATTTTGCTTGGACGGAGAATGATCCAAGTATCAATGGGATTGGCTGATTTTCAATTAATCCTGAATAGTTTGAAGTTACACCACCACTCTATAAATACATATTAGCATGAAGACGTGTAGCCCTAGCAAGCAAGCAAAACAAATATAAAAACAAAGTCCATTCATAATAAGTAATCTCAACAGAACAGCGGGCAGAACAGTAGGCCTACTTGTGGAAAACAGGATACAGGATAAGTTCTCTCAAGTTACAGAATCTTTATTCATTCTCAAAATGTTGCCAAGTATTCCATTTCAATTCGTATTCAGAAATTTCGAAAAGGCCCGCAATTTGCATGCACATTTAGTGAAATGAAATAATTGTGGGATATTTCATGAATGGATGTATGAAAATGGTCCCTGCAATTTGATACTGTAAAACAAGAATACTGTATTGACATAAAAGCCATTGAAAGAATTAACATGTTTAATACTTACTACATTCAGGAAATTGCTATTCATTAGGCTTAAAATGCAAGCAAACCTTTTTAAAGTCCTTTGAAAATGCAACTGTGACATTTTTATTTGGTGATAATAACATGTATTGCCATAATGACATGTATGTAACTTCATTGATGTAGGTAGTGTCTACAAATGGGAGAAGCTTCTCCATTAAGTTGGTCCCATTAAGTTCCAAAAATATCTTTGGAGACAGTACTGTTGAGTGGCATAATACTGTTTGCCCAGTACAAGTATGATGTTTACTCCAATGTGAACCATGATATGTCCACCCCTCTTTATTCCCTCCTCTCCCCCATTCCAGTCTAATATGTAAGGATTGGCCATTCACATTGTGTTTAACAGTATATTGGTGTATTATTGGGATGGTCATAATCACCCCATTATGGCAATGCACCAATTTTCTGTGTGGTATGGTTTCATGATGAAAAATATAGTAAATATGGTTTATCTGTAACATCTGTAGATACTTATATTGCCTGTTTAGAGGGAGAGTTGGTATTAATGGAGGGGAGACAGGTACTTTTGTTTTGGACAGTCTGGGGCTCACCCCCGGGGGCTCACCATACAAGCCCATACACCTTGGAAGCCTATGGGCTTACTCATTTTTGTATATGATACATCTAGGTATAGTTTACATTATTCTTCCAACATTATTGTTAACATGAAGGTAATTGAGAGTGGGGGGGGGGGGTGAAATGGATGAACAGGCATTTACTTTATGAGGAGGGGATGGAATCCTATTTTACTTAATATTGTTTTGGGCATACTCCAGGTGCAGGGAGTGGCATCATCTGGTATACATCTCCCTATGGTGATCTCTCCATGCTTCCTCCAGTGAAGTTAAGAATCTTTCACTACCTGAACCCAATCAAAGGTGAGACACAATATAATAAAAGTAAGTAAATGGCAACACATTTGGATCATAAACCACTTTATTCTTGATTTAAAGTCACTAGAAAAAAGATTTACAGCTTTTTAAAACAAATTTTATGTATTTCAATAGGTCAATGTACTCTTTAAGAATAACAATTGTGAGTGGTAAGTGATTTAAAATCATACTTCTCTAAAAACAAACCGTGATTAAAATTCAACAGGGTCTAAAAATGACTAAACTTGTTTTTATAAAACTTATAATAATATGTTAAGAAAATATTGTGTCCATTTCGACAAAGTTCACAATAGTAATAACATTCAAATATATATAAACAAGGAGATAATTAAAATCTCCCATGTACGAAATCATGACATTCTCAAGCAATGTGATGTTATCTTTGTGATGTGCTTTGACATGTGTACTAAAGAAACCCAAATATAAAATTTGGACATGTCACATTTCCCCGAAATTCTACTACATTAATGACAGGAACATTGATGAAGTACCATATATCTTAACAATAACCATATCCTCTGAGACAAAAATTGAAATTTATTGTGAAGATTTCTAATTTCTGTCAAACTGCTTGACCATAATACAAAACAGCACTGGGATTTGAGAAATGCAATTCATTGGCATCAGATTAAATTTATGAAAATGCACTAACTCAGACCACATGTAGCAAGGTAGTTGTAAATTTTGATTTAGTGCCTGAACCCCAATGAAAACATAAGTTTGGAATATGGGAAACTGTATGTGCATATTTGGTCAGCTTCTTATTTAAGGCAAGATGTTAAAAAGCAATTTTGATGACCATTGACAATGACCACTGAGCCAGAATACAGCATCCCATTTGAAAACATTTCATTTCCCATAAGGCAAGACCCTCATATACTTATTAACGATACAAAACAAGACTTAATGTCAAATTTTAAGGAGGAAGGTACACTTATACCTAACTTGGGCCAGGTATTATGTAATATCTCTGCTTGAAAGACACCATAACAGATATAGGAACATGATTTGAATCATTGTCAACTATTTATGATAATCTTGATCAAAAATTGACGTCACCTGAAGTGTATATAATTGAATGTTTTAAACTTTTTCATTTGGAAAATGGATTTAGTGAATTTAAATGCCATTCATGTAAGGCCTTTAACACAACTGTCCAGTAAATATAAGTTATATATGTTATATAGCAATTCCGTTCTATTCACTTCTATTTTTCTAATCTTTAAAAGGTCCATTAGTCACTTTGACAGGATTGGCACATAACTCAGTTTCATCAATGTGGCTCAGTCAATGGTGTAGGCTACTTTCCACCAAATGAGGTTGATCTGCATTGGCACTTTAAATATTTGTCAGGGGGTACGGGACTAGTCTGCCCACTAGCTCCTGAAAGAAAATAAAGAAAAGGCATAAACATATTGACTCCAAGTAAACATTCATTAGAAAACAAGTCCTTTCAGAATGGAAATTGGGAAATAGGTAAACTTTTGGAGATTTGTACACTAAAAATAAGTCTATAGAAACTGGGGGTCAAAGATCACCATACTTGTATGGGAAACTTAAAAAGAGGCATATAGAATGATATATAGGCTCTTACAGACCATAGCAGCTAAATAGGCGCTTTTCATTGAATGTCTTAGGCTGTATAGGAATTTTATTTATTCAGTCAGTAGAATATATTAAATTCAGCAAGGAACTTTCAAGCGTGTTTACCCTTGGTTTAATGTTGTTAGAATTATTAAAATATGCAAATTTAACCACTGCTCAAAATCACAATGCATTGTCAGCCATTTTTAAAGTACAGTCCTGCAAATATTATAGCGAAGGACATGTCATGAGGGGCTCAATGGTATTACATATGAAATATGGGCAAATGGGGTGGTGTTAATGGGCATCAATGCAGACTATGGTACATATGAATCAAACATGAATTATATCAGATGTATGTGGCAAATCCAGGCATGCACGTTGGAGAAGCAGATTATTTTATTCAACAACTACACCATAAGTGTTTTCTATTTGTTCATCCTGTTCGTTGTTTTGTTAGGTTAGAGTTACATCTTCATCTCCTTGGCTACCAAACTTAGGTACTTCAATTGACAGGTAGAATAAGTTTGACAGGAGAAAGGATGGAGTCTATCACTGTTAAGTCTTATATCAGGTCTCCTCCCTCCCCCCTGACACTTAGTGGTAGCAAGGAGAGAGTAATACTTTGTTTAGCAGGCCAAAAGAAACTTCATGCTTATATGGAGATGGGTATGAAAAGTTGATTGGTTCTTAAGAACATTTACCAATTCGACATAATCTGTACTAAATACGGTATTACTACCTTTTTCTTTAGTTATGACTAACACTAGGACTTCACCACAAACACACCTTATTATGTCAACATATCTCTTGAACAGAGCTTGAAGGGTTCCCCAAACAATGAAACACCTAACTGGAAACCAACAAGTGTTTTTCTACACTATCTTATCATAAAATGCCAGCATAAGAACAAGGTGTATACCTGACTGATGTACCTGACTCAGTGACCATTAACTGTTTGTAGATGTTGTTTTTACGATATATTCCCAATCAAATGTCATGTAAAACTCAACTTTACAAGACAACCCCAATGTGGCAGAGAGGCCCAAATTCTTACATCAATGTAAAGAGCATATACCACCCAAAACTACATTGTAAAACCAACCTAGAGTTTTGTTCACATTTTTCATGTAAGTCAAAATGTTAACAATGAATACAATCCCTCAACAAAAAATACTCTGGTTGTTCATATATTTTCTAATTTCACTAAACAGTTCCAACTTCATAATTTCTCTACAGTTTTAAAGTATCAACTTCATGCCAGTTCACCATTTCCTTGCTAATTCCACTATTCTTCACCTAATTTTTCCATTTTTAAAACACCCATTTTAAGTTCTTTTCATTGGATCTATAGTGGTAGTAATAAAAAACAAATCTCTTGACCTACTATGTGTTGCTATAAAGGAGTTAGAAATCATCAATCACAATGTCTAAGTATTCAATGTGTCAGACGTATATGTTATCATAAACTTACAACTGCTAACCCAAAGTTCCTAAAATCATCATTTAGTTTCAAATTACTGGTTTTATATGAAAATAAGAACAACAAATAAATACAGCATTATAATAAAACGCTCTATGAAGGACACGGACATAACAATTGGGAGTTTCTTCAATTTGTCTCTTTTTTAAACTTTTTCAAAGTCCAAATCCCAAAGTAAAATTGCGAATTCTGGTCCAAATTAAGTGGGTATATAAAGATTTATATTTCAAATATTTGCATGAGAATAAATGTGCACTATGGCCGTTTCATATGTAAATTAGGGCATTATGGCCAATTGAAGAGTTATTCGATTTTGATGGTACATTATCCAAAATTATACAAATACACCTGGATGGAGTAACCTGGATGCTTTAAGAACTATATGGTATATTTAACCCTCTTGTCTTGGAATCAACATACAATTTAAAACAGATTCTTAAGAATGAGGACTCTGGGAAATCATACCGGATCTCAGAAACATCAACCAGATGAAAATGCGGAGATGAAAGTAAAATGAGACTCGTTACGGCAACCTTTACGAACTGTGCATTCAAAACTAATATAAAGAGAGGTTCCTCTTTACTTATTTCTTAAACATAACTTGAATAGAAGCGATCAAAAATAAATTAATTTTCATTCATCATTTTTTATCCAGTCTACATGCATATGTCATTAACACAAAAGCAGTATTGTATTTCATAAAAACACGATCATCATATATAATGTGAATCAAAAAACACCGCAAAATTCAAGGGTTAATCTTTTAAGTTTAAACTTAAGTCATTGTGACATTACAAAGCAAATACACAACTCTGATTTTAACCACAAAGGACCATCAAGTTGTTGAAGACAAACAAGCAGGTTATCTGATTATGAACAGTTATTCAAAACTTATAACTTATTGAATTGTAATTTTGATCAACCTCCAAGAAGTTTACACAACTTTTCATTGGGGTGACCTGACACATTATGCGTCTCTGCATTTATTTGTACATCTACAGCCAACATAAATATCCAGGAAAATATGTCTACAATCCAATCTATTTATAACTTCTGTGACTTCCATGAGCTTTTCCACGAGTGTCCCATTGGAGCTCATAAGCAATATCTGCACCCCCTCCCAGATATACCCAACTTACACTATAGAAAACATTTTGGTCCCTAAGCAATAACTGTCCCCCTGGTATAATGACACTTGATTTAAACACGGGATTTAGTCATCCCCTCTCTAATATTCTCTATATAAATTGTAAAATTGTAGAGCTGTAATTAGGTTACTACATCAATTAAAAGAGGGATTATAATTAGCATGGGACAAAATTGTTTTCACACCAACGCAAAAAGGCGCCATCTACAGTAGTTTAATTACCCGTCACGGGAGACAATTTGAGATAAATAATAACAACACCCAGTTTTAAATGCATCATATGTAATCATCAAGAATGTTCTTGTGTTTTTAAGAATGTTTTTTAAATGAAAACCTACTTTGATGTAATGAGGCCCAGATAGCCTGATACTTGAGTAGCTGAGAAAATCACTGTCTTCACTCCCTTCTATTCACAGGGCAAGATACAAGTTCCAAAATATCAAATATTTCCCTGGTGAGCTTCATTCAGAGCCTAGTATATAAGACATAAAGTTGAAGCTTTCTTGAAAAAAGCAGCTAAATCGAACTACATACAAGGGTAACCCGATTAATTGGGTTGGGCACATATCTGAAGTTTTTCATATGGGTGAGGTTAACTTGCCCTTTCTCATGTTCTGTCTGTTATACCTGGATTGCAATTGAAATATGTCTCATGTAATAGAGTTATGTGGTTGCTAACAGTCCTGGGTGAACATATCATATAGCAATAATATAACAATGAGTTCTACAGCACATTTCTCCAAATTTGGAAAAGTAATACATTTAATGTAATGCACAGGCTAGTTTGCCAAGAAACAAACATTTCAATGATGAAGAATTCAATGAAAACCGTACATCTTGCCCTACAATGATAGCCCACTTGTTCCTGATTTCAACAAAATATTTTGGAAATGTAAACCATATTATGAAGCAATTGCATGTGGGTAAAAAATGTTTTGACGTCCAAGAAAAAACAAGCTTTATGATGATGTGACAAACAGTGTCCTAGAAACGTCATCGACCCTTGCAGGTTTCTTAAGTTCATTGAAAATTAATCAAAAACAGTTTCTTTTACTTGTCTCTGGACCTTTCAAAGGATAAAATGATAATCATATTATGAGTTTTTCATCTTTGTACTTCTGTGTATTTATATCTTGAATCTGTCATCATAAGCCTTTAGAGAATCCAGAGATCTCTATGGGGCCTGCTTTTCAACATAAGAGATATGGAGACATAGTTTTAAGTTTTTTAAGGTGTTGATTGCGAGTTTGTTCCTTTGAAGATATGGTATCTAGCTGTATCGCATAACTAGCCTATCAGTCTAACAACTTTACTAATGTTCAATCTAATTGACTCTATTTCACTAAGGGAAATTACCTTTGGAGTGATAAAAATTAAAGATTGGTGTTTTTTTCAACAATTATCAACTTTTGCTAATAATGGACTGATAAGATAAATTCAACACTTCTAGAACTCATCTGATATGGCATATTTAATATTTCCTCTCTGAATACTTTTTAAAGATAAATGCTAGAGACATTTAAAAATACAATTTATGGTTTCAAGCCTATTTTCGATTAAAAATTAATTTTCCAGAAATTTTAATTTAAAAGGAGGGTTTTCATATCAATAAGCCAGATAATGAATTTGTATTTTAATGTCAATCAGTGATCATAAATAAATCCCCCATAACAATAAATCACCATATCCTTCCTAGATTCTTGTCATTCTTGTGAAGTAAGGCCAGTTCACACTGTAAAACATATAAAACATATGTAGAATGCTTCTCAGCAGGCAAGATAGCCCTGGTATCAACTTACAGCATGGGAACATTTCAAAGCAAAAAAAAATCCAAGACCTTTTTAAGTTCAAGTTCAACTTTGTGTCCAGCTCAGCTGGTGCATTCCACAAATCATTCAAACCCACAACCCAGATTAATCACAATTTCTTAGTATTAAAGACTGTATTATGACTGTTAAATACTAAACAATCATCAGGTGGCAAGTGGCTTCTATATGTACACACATATGAAATGAAGTATTCAGAAAATGGTTATCAGTAAGGAGGTGTTCATTTGAGAAGTATTCATTGAAAAGGAAGGTGTTCTGGCAGTGGGATAACTAGTGAGGTGGTTATAAAGGAGGTGAAGTATGACAAGAGAGGTATCCACAGGAGGTATTTGTAAGGGAGGTGTTTACAAGAGAAATATCTTCAACAGGGGTGTTTCCAAGAAAGATGTTTAAAAGAGATCAGTGTTTGATTTGAACCTGTATTTTACAAATGACCCATTTCCCAACAATGTCAGCCCTCGGTCATCAAACTGCTTACCACAAGAACTGGAAAATCAGTTAATATATTCATCTCACCATTTAATTAGTCAATTAGCCATATAATCATAGCAGGTCAAGAAAGAACAAATAAATCAACAGCACAACCAAGTGTGCATTTTTCTTATTTCTTCACTCCTTAATAATTACGCCAATCCTGAGAGATTCGCCTTTCTTTGCCATTTGATAATTCTGAATTCAAAGAACATTGTTCCCATAACAGGAACACATTCATACAGAAAACAGTATCATGATATCTTCAAACTAGTTTAATACATACTACCATTTCTAGTGATTCCTAACAAACAGGAAGTCAAGACACACTTAAAGACTCATAAACGCAAGCAATAATGTAATATGAAAATACGACTTCCTCTTTAGAATACATAAGAGTCTATTGTCCCGACATACAAAACTAGGATGTAACTGACCCATTTGTAAAAAAGTACAAACATTTCAGAGTGTAAAACTCAAGTTAAAAGAAGTAAAATAAAAAAAACTAAATTATGAACCAGGACAAAAACCAGGAAAAAATAGCCAAGATTCGTGTGATCCATCAACAATAAATTGCCATTTCAGGAATAAATAAACTTTAATTTGAATAACTGTAAGTTTCTTGAGATACAAGAAAGGAAGTAGTTCTAATATATCTAAACAGGAAAATGAACTAAAACTATTGCCTAGAGTCCTGTGATCAAATTCTACTAATAATACACAGATTTTCATTTGGTTGACCATTATGGCAAATGTTCCTTCCAGGCTTGAAATTGAGTCTGCTTTATATAAACACAAATACAAGCAACCTGTGAAACACAACATCTCTTCTAATTGAACTGAATTAGTTAGAAACAAAACAAGCCAACAATCCTGGGTGAGCCAGATTCCAAGTTAAAGCTATAGTTCTTTGGAGAGACATCAATTTATAGTCTAAATACTCCGTAATGTAAAATTCTCATGAAATTGATATTATTAATGCGTTAATACATTGTATTTTATTTTTCAGGAAATATAATTTCCACAGATCTATAGCAATAAGGTCTGATAATTTCTGATGGTTTTATAATGAAATGAGCTGATGCAATGACTATCAACCATACATGTTTACTAGAAATCTTTACCTGTTACTGTGTCACATCTTGGTTATTGACACAATTGTTGAGAGATTTAATGGTGCTCATTGATTGGTATTTCGTTTTGGGATGCTAGATCTGTTGTTATCATTTTAATAGTTGTGTATTAAAAATGAACACTCTCATAGCAGGTAGTTAACATCTTAATGTAAAGCTTACGTGTAAAATGAACACTCTTATAGCAGGTAGTTAACATCTTAATGTAAAGCTTACATGTAAAATGAATAGCTTCATTGTGAACAAATAACCAGATATGTCCCCAAGATCCCAAAATAGAATAGAATTCAAAGAAAGTCAGAATGGGCTGATCAAATGCACCAAGGGTGTACAACCATGATTTACCATACATGAATGGGTCTAAATAACATTTTATTTAAATCACAATATATAAAATAAAGTAATTCAATGAATTAAATCAAACTAAAATCTGATTCATGATACAGGTATGAGAATCAAACAGAGCATGTAGAATATGGTAAAACTGCATGGGACATTTCAACATTTCACAATGTCAAATTGCAAGGGCAAAAAACAATTACATCAAAATATATTGATAGATTTCTTTTGACAAACCCATGCCAAGAATTGTGCACAATAATGGTAAATGTGACATTTTAAGAAACGTATGCAATCCATAACATAAATTGGAAGTATGTAACAATGTACAAGAAATCATAGCAACACTGATCAGTTATGAAAGGCCAAGAAGTTTTTCTGAATATTAATTATGAATTAGAGAACTCTCTAAAGTATGACTCCAATAGGTGTGAACTTTTAGTGGACATTTTGGTGTACTGGGCCATTTAATAAGAGAAATATTTCAACCCAGAAGTCCAAGCAATTAAAAAAGTCATAAATGAAGCCACTGAGCCATTGAAATCACCAAGTCTATAAATTATGACTTTACATGAAGAATCTGGTGGTCGAGTACAGTTTTAAGGTCCCCTCTGATAGCAAATGACCTATGGGTCTAATTGGCTTGTGGCCTGGGGTGTTATGTCCAGTTCATGCTCCAATAGACCTGATTATCTTTATTGCTTTGTGCATCCCGAATTGATCCTTAATTAATCATGGAAAGTTTTCAGAATCCTTTTTTGGACAAATATTAGCATTAGTAATATTCCCGATTCAAAAATATGAAAATGATTCTGTATCATATGCAAGAACAGAATACTAAAGACACTTTCTTGACTCCCTAAAGTTTGGTCATTTGAGTTAAATGTTTTTAATGGGACCATTGAGACATTTTAATTACTTATAGCCACATAGCGAATCTAGTTACTGAGTACAACTTGAAAGGAAGTAGCTTCATCAATAACAAAAATAAGTGAGAATATTAGAAATGTACCAACAGACTGGAATCATTTAAAACAAATATAATATGACTTAAAATAATTATTTGTTCATAAGGAGAATGGGAAAGTCTTCCATGATAACTTTCACTGGTAGCAGGAACTGAAAGATTCAGAATCCCATCTTCCTCTTATAGAGGCATTCTAAGGATCCGGAAGTTCCAAGGAAGTAAAATCCCAATGTACCAAAATAAATCAAATTCCAACAAACTCATTTCATTCCTTATAGCTTAAGACATGGAATAATACTATGAAAGTCTTATTCAGAGAATCATGATGATATTTAAGACATAATTGAATGCAAATTTACCCAACCTGACAACGAGGTACTAGAAGCAACCGAAAATTGAGAAGTCTGAGATCTTCTGTAAACTCTCAACTTCCTTATATGGCAAATGAATCAAAATGATTAACAGCTTCGTATTTGTTTTTACCATTGGAAAATATTGACATTTTAAGCAGTCCCAATATTTATTAAGGATAGACGAAGAATGAACCATTGATATATATATGGACAGTCAATGCACCGTTGTTCAAATGTGACATACTATTTCAATTCTCATCACAATTATATAATACATCTTCCATTATGAGGTTTGACCCTTTGTCCTTTGCTTTGTTCTTTTTGGTGATATGATTGTCTTCAGTGTTCAATTAAAACTATTCATGAAATGTTGCTCTAAATGGAATACACTGGTCCTTCAACAAAGTTCAGTTTACTTTAGCATGTAGAATGGGTGGCAAATATGCTTTGCTGTCATGGTGGGTTGGTAATGCATTGGTAAAGCCTCTGTCAAGTTGCCATTGTACTGGATTTTAAATCTCAGCTCGAGTGTTTGTTTTTTAGCGAGGGAATGTTCAGTTTAAACTATTATAGAAGCAAGCAAACATAGACTGTTTGCCTTTTATAGAGTGATGTTAACATAACACAAAACGGCCAAATGGAAAATCTTGCGAAAACAACTCATATAATTTGGCGTTAACAACAAATACATTCTATGCAAACACTAAAGAATTGTCACATTGGCAAATCGTAAAGTTTTCCACTTTCTCTATTTATTCATACAGAAGTAAAAGTTCTTCATGGAATCTATACTAATAGACTTGCTGAGTGGTTAAGCCAAAGTCATGTTGAATAGTTGTACAGTGTTGGTCAACAACCACAGAGGGCTACAGTAGAGGACAAGTGCCAAGATTCCCTGGCAGTAATACCAATGGACCGCAGAACAGGTCACAAACATTGAACCAAATGCTCCTTTCTTTGAGCATTAAACTTATATTATTGCCCCCTCAGGGATGGTCTGTGTGGTAATTATTAAAGGGCCTGGCAAGCCAAAATCTTAGCACAATAGCCACTCTGGTCCAGTCTTCAATAATAACACAACCTCAATAGGCAGGGTTAAAGGGCACCAGTCCAGGTGGATTCAGAAAGGGCGAGGGATGATTTAATTTTATCCAATTTAATAAAATTAATGGAGTTCGAATTTAATCACCTCAATTTAATGAAACTCATCCCGTTGTTATATAAGGTCTTGAGGATTGACAAGGAGGCGTATTGAATAGCAGAGGGGCATGTGGTAGAATACAATAGCGAACTAGCGCTGACCAACGCTCTTATGTAACTCTAATGAAACACTATACATCTGGGATTGTTATGAGAGGTGGGATGAATAATGTTGCATTCTGAATAGATACGCTGTCAGCTAAAGGGAGTATTAATAACACTAACGGAAAAGCACAATGGATGAACAATAGCAGCTTTACAATGGCTAATCACTGGTCGCATCAACGTTGCCCAAGTTTCGGCAAACTGTTCCGTAATTCAGTTATTTCATATCCGCAATTTCGGTAATGTTCCCATGAAACGTAATATGTTTATCATATTCTTCTTCTTTCAGATCGCCATCTGGGTAGTTTTGTCTGAAATGATGTATGGTGATGCAGGTTGTTTAAGCCAATTATGCAACTGAACAAAGAAAATGAGAGGAGTATTTTAATAATGCTTCAATTTATACAATTTTTGGTAATATAGTAAATGGAAACCCCACAATCCAATCTTTTATTTTCCATTAATGTTTCTTCTAATTCTTAGCCACATGGTACATTACTGGCTGATTTCAGTAGTTTATGTAATCTAACCTTAGAGCTCCATAATGTTCATTCATATAACAATATATGACATAACGACCCTCTTCCAAGTTGACCTTGAAGATGAATTAAAAGTCGTGATATATGATTAACAACAGTCAGATATTGACATTCTGGATAAACTAAAAGCTGTTGCATTCCATAAACAAGGTGACCAAATGACAGTCCAACAGTTACTGGTCCAAGAGATATTGCAAGTGAACCAGCTTTGTAAAACCACATTTACACAATATATTTATTAAACAACAATCTTTAAATATTTCAATCAAAGTACTTCAAACAAAGCAGCTAAATTAAGACATGGAAATATAATATTTCATCACAAACTCAAATATTTTATATTTAACTCAAGGTTAAGTATTGTTTACATGACAACTATTACATAACAGGACAATGTCATCAAACTGCCGCTTAGCAAAGACAATCCTCTACTTGAAATTCATCGCTTTGACTTGTTGACAGAATGTATTAGGACTAAAGAACATGTCAACCAAACAAGAAGAAATGCAGTTACTGTACAAACACTAATCTTCAAAAGCCTTGTGATATTTCAAAGGCTTTGGTCACTCTTTGTCCTCAATGTGCATTTATATATTTTTCAGTGATGCCGATTCTATTTTGGACTTTCAGCTTGATGGTCATATTCCAATCTCTTGTGTCAGTTTTGTAACTGTTGATTCCTTATTGGATTAACATCATCAAGAAAGGAGGTGACATGATCAAAACCTTGTATTAATAACAATATAATTATTTTCATAAAAAATGTTTGTGATGAAGAGTTGGTAAGGGTATGATAAATGGTAAAACAATCCTATTCAATAGAATCCTTATAAATAAAAGTGGTTATGACATTACCATTGAAGATATTATGATAAATGATCCAGCATTTACAAGATGCCCTGATGACATCATAGGAGTGAACCTGTGCCTATTGTACTTATTAGATGCCCTGATGACATCATAGGAGTGAACCTATGCCTATTGTACTTACTAGACCCGTTCAAGAAGATACAGTAGAAGACAATGGAAGAATTATGATATACTATCTCATAAAGTGCTTACTGTTCAGCACTTTTATCATTCTATAAACAAAATAAAGCTGTAAACAAGACAGTTCATATAAATGATTAACCGAGTCAATGAACAAAACAAAAGGCGTGTCACACATAAAATCTAGAGATCTAAAGAAATACAAAGATATCCTTGTCTTTGAAATGACTAAAAAAGTTTTTTTGTTTATTTCATGATCACAAAAACAAGAAATTATTCAGAGCATGTTTTTTTAATTTTTCAAAAGTGTGCTATGGTTTATTTTTCATCTTACCACATGTAGAGTCTATTATAAAGTAAGATATAAGTAAACATCAAATGTGAGATAGTAGAACCCGAGAGAGCTGAAGTCCTTCTAAATTGTCATGTTTTCAGCGGTTGAAGTAGAGACTTTGCATGTAAGATAGTCCAGGCTGTCAGCATCATTATTTATTTTTATCACATACATTATATTATTACAGGTATTAATCATACATAACAGTCAACTGACAATCCTTTTGCCTTATCTCTTGAAAAACAGTAGAGGCATGTTTAACCCATGTCCGCCACAAAAAGTGAACACAAAAATAGCACTCCAGTGAAGGAGGGAAGGGATCATTCAGACAACTTCAAAGTGTTAATATGATTGAAAATGCGATTTCAAAGGTACTAATCAGATTGGCTATATATATAAACACAACTTGAATCATCTTTTGTATGGCTTTTCACCAAACTATGAAAAGATTTTTTTAAGTGGGAGTTTGAATTAGATGGTTTTATTTAATGACATGCAAAGATGGTTGATGCACACTGTGTAAAGAAATACTTACAAAATAATGAATAGGAAACATGCTGAATTTAATGAATCAACAATATTTTACTGGTTATGTGTTATATAAGGAATTCTATTAAAGGTTCATAGTGTGGTTGGTTTTGACCACAAAGATGTCCCAAGCCAGAAAACATAACAATAAAAGTGCAGTAAAGCAGTAATGGGGTAAACGCCCCCCCCCCCCCTCTCTTGAAGGTAACAACAAAACAAATGAAAGCCCATGCTCTTATGTATCAACATTTAATAAAAATGCATTTCAAGACTTCTCATCTATGGGCAAATAGAAATATTCGATTACAAGAAAAGACTATGTGCATTTGCTGATTCAATTTTTGTCAATATTATCATTAAGTTTACGAGAGTGAAATTATTGATTTTAATAGAACGTATTGAGAAATTCAAACTAGATCCTGGTTTTAATTTGATATTATAAGAAGTTGTGAAAACATGGGGAGTGGAAGGCATGATTCAACGAGTGAAATCAAAGTACAGTATGTACACTTTAGCTGAAGATTGTGTATCCTGTGTAGTCTATTGGTTTAAACTTAGCCCACAATATACCCTTGTATGTATTTCGTTAAAACTATTATTGATTATTGAGATGGCAGCTCAATAAGTTCATGACAAATAAGCAGGTCTTCATGTGTCACTCTACCCTCTATGGCTGTATGGTGTTAGATTTCCAAATCCAGTTGGTAGTTCTTCATCAGGTTTTTTACTTTATTTAGATTTAATTCAATTCTTGGTTTTCTTTGAATTTTGTGCCTTTTTTCAAATGATGTTGTTGAGAGTGATTGAAAACTATTTGAAGAAATCAGTGATGAAATAAATGAACTCATTAATTGAACAGATTTTGAGAAAATTTGTGTTTTATGGTATCTTCTGTTATATCAATAGTAAATGTTGTGGTTCATACAAATCCCCATGATGTTCATCCATGTTGTATAAAGTCACTTTTACCAGATATATGAGCATCATCATGTTCACAAATAAATGGAGGTTGCTGTTCTGTTTCAATGGTTTACAGGTCTCCCAAAACATTCATTATCCAGGATTGCTCCCAAGGACTAAAGGACTTCAGAAGCTGTTTAGGGGCTATGTACATACATTATATGTACAAGTGTGGTTGTGGTGGGGATAAGGATATGAACAAACAACAACAAGGACAGATTACTGAGACAAAGCAAACAAACAACTGGCCAACAAGTGACCAGGTCCTCATATCAGCTATAACCTTCAAGATGCATTCCTCGATGATATATCTTTTATTGACTTTTGAATTTTGGATATCAATTTACGTCTAGGTACAATATGAGACGCATGAACTATAAAGTGTTAGAACAAAAATATATCACGACATTTTAAGTATTCAGCAATTTATGGTCATATGAAAGAGAACTTGAAAAGTAATTTATGAATTAATTTTGAAAGGTAGGCAGATTTATGACCTTCCAAGCTTGCTCTCTGCCGCTTTGTATAATATTTGAAACGTTGCGACAATGTAAGTCGTAAGACTCAGTCAGTTAAAACCTTGTTGAGATTTACAATCTTTGTGAAGATAAGACTCATTGAGAGATAATCCTTATAAGTTTAATAGAAGAATTGATTCATAAATATCTGAGCATTATAACACTAGCGGATGTCACTGATCAAAGTTCTTTGTTGATAAGATTCGGTTTGCTCAATGACGTTTCATTGGTTAAAAGGGCATCGCGTGAGACACACAAAACATCAAATACATAGTTATAACCTACTTTTTAAATCACAGGTCAGGCTGATAAGGTTGTTGTGCACTTACTTATAATATGTTCCTCAGACAAGCACTGACAAAATGACAGAATAAGTGTGTGATATTATAAAATAATGCTTACATCGCAATCATAGATAACCTATATTGTAAATATACGTCAACACAATTTTCAAGAGCAGCATAACCAAAGATCAACTTGGGTAAATGCAGGGATAGTATGGTCAACTTGCACAGTTGTTCTTTGTATGTATCTTAATAATACATGCATACATTTTCTAGTATGTTCAAGCTTCAATTTTCTGGATTTTCATATTTCTCTTTGTATTTAGGAAGTATTATTCCTTCAATGGTTGTTCCTTCAATATATGTTCTTTCAATGGTTGTCCCTTCCACAATTGTTCCTTTAATAAGTGTTTCTTCAATGGCCATTCCTTCAATGGTAGTTTCTTTAATGGTTGTTCTTTTAATGGTTGTTCTTTCAATGGTTGTTCCTTCAACAATTATTCCTTCAATGGCTGTTCCTTTCAACGGCAGTTCCTTTAATGGTTGTTCCTTCAATGGCTGTTCCTTTAATGGTTGTTCCTTTCACAATTGTTCCTTCAATGGTTGTTCCTTTCACAATTGTTCCTTCAATGGTTGTTCCTTTAAATGGTTGTTCCTTTCACAATTGTTCCTTCAATGGTTGTTCCTTTAAATGGTTGTTCCTTTCACAATTGTTCCTTCAATGGTTGTTCCTTTAAATGGTTGTTCCTTTCACAATTGTTCCTCCAATGGTTGTTCCTTTAAATGGTTGTTCCTTTCACAATTGTTCCTTCAATGGTTGTTCCTTATACAGCTGTTTTGGTTCAGTCTTAAAATTCCCTTCAGAGGTGTCTTCAACAGAATTATTTTACTTTTTGAAGAAGTTGCTATGATTCAATCATAGAAAACATTAAGCTATTATTTTTAATGTAAATACAATTCAACCCCTCAGGCCCGTAGCCAGGATTTGCCAAGGGGGGGTTCAGTTTTCAAAAATTTCCAGGGGGATCTTTGTAAATCTAATCTTTCTGATACTTATTTTGCTTTGGTTGAATTTGCTCCGATCTTCAACAGCAGCACCTGGCGATGAGTATTCTGCTCAAAACTATATGCACTGTTACTGAAAATCTGAGAAAATGTGACCACATCATTAGGGAGTGTGGGTCTGCTCAATTTTGGATTTCTCAAACGAAACTACCTAAGATTTGAGAGCTGAATTTATTTGAAGTTTCTAAATTTAATGTGTTTTGAGAAGAAGTATTGAGAGAAGAATTATTGAATGAAGTGCATATGGAAGGGCTTCAGCAGTATAATCACTATTCATATCTTGTCTTTCAGATGAGCCATTTAAAGCACATAAGTCAGTGGATGAAAATCTTATTTGCTCAAACTTTGGGTTTAATTTTACATGGCTTAACTTCTCAACCTGCCAGCACTATTGTCGAAAATGCTTCAACTGGTGCATGGTTTGGATCGTGTGAACTTTTGAAATTATTTGAAATCAGTGCATTAACAGCTTCCATATTTTAAGAGTAGTAAAGATTGCACAATCAACAACATCGGTCACCTTTAGCATGACGACAGTAATGTGTCAGGCACGGCATGTATGACATCATCAACCTTTATGTTTCACCTGCATAGTAAAAACAAATAAAATAACGCCACATTCTTTAGGCCTTTATCCTCAGAAGTGGAACATAAACAGTTGTTTATGCACTTTCTTTTATGTTGGTGAAATATATAAAAACGTTCTATTGAAATTTTAACTGGCTAAGTGGGAAAACATAACGTGAATTATCACGAGTTTTTCACTCAAAAAAAGTAAACACATTTATATCTTAGATGTTATTTGTTCATTAGTAATTTATTGAATGATAAGGTTGAAAAATCAACTTTTGAAAAAGTACGAAGTTCATTATGCCTGTTATTTCAGCTCATTAATTTTCAATTTTATTGCATCAAAATATTGGTGAATAGATTAAAAACATATTAATCTAGACTAGAGTAACCATTAAAGAGATAGTTTGCATGCTTTTGAAAATAGTGCCACTCACCATAACATTTGAAATGATCAAATATTATCAATGTTTTTGTGGATTAAGGTGGGTGAGGTTAAGTAGAATGAGAGCATACTGGCATCACCAAATCCAAGTAAATTCAGACTACCAGACCCACCTTAATATAGCACATAAGCAATGGTTACAATAAAACTACAAAAGGAGGGGAAATGTGAAAGGATCCTTATATTATTAACAGGGGTGCTTTCATTATTTCATTATTTAGCAAGAAATTATTCTGCCAATGGTGCATAATGTTATTTATATACAAGTATATAAACACATAAAATGTTTATGCTGCATATAAATATATATAATAACAACTTTATTTAAAAAAATTATATATACTGTAGATAGATAAACACTTTGTGGTCACAATGCCCATAATATGTGGTTATTTACCAAAGTACATATTTTAAGAAGGGAGCTGTTGGCTTTATTTTTATACCAAAAGAATAAAACGGAAATTCATATTTACCAATTGAGCTAAGATTTCACTGCATGATGAATTGAGGGCATTCACAAATTATGAATAGAGGGAATTTTTAAATTTAAAGTTGTATGATTTCAGAGGGATATATGAAAATACAATCAAGTTAAGTAAATATTTCTTATACAAACACATCAACAGAAAAAGATTACACAGTCATGACAAAATTCAAATGAGAGATGTCAGACAAAGAGGAACCCAACAAGTGCTAGTAGGGCAAAAGTAAATAATGAAAGAAAAATATAAATCATTATAGAATATTCACTGGAGGGCTTTTAAAGATGATATTAAAGTCCAAGATTAAACATTATTAATCAATGATGATTACGACGCACCTGCTGACAGTACATATGCACTTAGAATTGTCAGCCGAAATGTAAACACAATCTGGCGACTTAAACATCTGGTTGAGAGTGTGTTTTCAATGTCAACTTTCAATGGGTTGTACACAATGGGATGTGAAAGGCGATTGTCATTTTCCTTCCTTGAAAGGAATCTTTCATTTGGTACTTTATGTTTAAGATGACAAAATTGGTTAATAACATGCAATGCTTTAAAACAGTGTCCTGTTATATCATTTTTGCCAATATATTTGTGATTGTGTTTTTTCAGAATCTTCACCAGATCCAATATTCTATTCCAAAATCTTTTGTACTTAGTTAACAAATGGAATGAAGAATTTATCTACATGTGGAAAATATTCAAAATTATGATTTAGGGCTTCATGAGACAAAGAGACATGATTCTTAAGGGCCACTTCTAACGGACCATAACCAACCGCTTGTCACTTCAAGCTTTCTAAGGTCCGGCAACTTTCAATTAGAGAGACACAAAACTGAGTAAACAAAATAGCATTCAATTTGAATAAATTTTGGTGAAATCAATTATTACCTGACATTCTAAGAGGCTATTAACGTATGCGTCCCGTTTGGATTCAAAACCCATGGCGTCCTTTCATTACCCAGGGTGCATTGAAACAAGGGGCGTAATTATCGGCACTCCAATACTCTCTGATACACCTCAATGCACCAGTATACAATGATTATCACCCAAACAACCACAAATTTACGTGCGGATAGAATTTCCATTCAACCCTTTATAAAAATTTGAAAGTCAACCATTATCTGAAATATTTCCAAAAAAAATTAAAAAATCAAACTTACATCTATGTCAAAATAATAGTCATCAGCATATTTTCCAGGCTGTATTGTTTCAATCATAGATCGTTCAAAAGTATGAAAAATCTCAGAAATCGGCAGCATTTTTTGTAGTTTTTCTAAGGTTACTTTTTACATTCCAATACAATCCCCACATAGTATAAGTTGATCTTTGAACTTTCTTTTGAATTCAAATTGAAGAAAAAAATAACACATTTAATTGTATTCATTATGACTGGTTGCTTTACCTTTGCAGTCAACATGCGAAGTAATTTATCAACATATAATGGGGCATTTGTACCCGATTTCAAAAAGATAAATACTTCATATGCATAGATGAATCAAAAAATCTTATCGCCAACGATCAAGGATTTTTTTTTCTAAATGCAAAACAAAAACAGAAAACAGTCTGATATTTACGGCAACATCATATGTTATAATGTCATGAATTTGGTGTTTAATAACTTCATGTATATCATATAAGATGACGGCACTGTCACACAATCACTTGTAGCCCCAGGGTCTTCATTTCCACTTAAATTGGCACTGGAAGGAACAAAAGGGAATTCAGGTGTGTGAATCTCATGGACCACTTATGTTAAGCAGTGATCTTTTAGTTTAGGAAAAGCCGGTGACCTGCTATCAGCTTCTGCAGAATGTAAACAAAGCCTGCATAGCTGACTACCACTAAAGCGCTAATGTGTAACTTGACCTTTTTAACATTGCTGGCATTTGGTTGCTATTAAAAGACAGCCACTTGCTTGTGAGATGTAACTAGGATTAGGGTTTCCCAATTTTGGGGGTAGTCTTAGTAAAATATGTCTGGGGGGCGTTTGCAGGAAGGGATCAAAACAATTCTTTCAATCCTGCATAGGCAAGACAATTCTCTAAATGAACAATTTTGAATCAAGTTGATCCCTTCCTGCAATTTTGAGAGATTTAATGTTCAAGTTGCCAGAATGTTCAGAGAAAATACATTTATTAAGTAACCAGCCTGTCATCAAGGTGCTTTAATCTGATAAACTTTCACTTAAACTAAGAGAAACCCTGGAAACATTAGAGGAAGGGGTAGTACTTTCACAAAGTGTTAATTTCAAGACCCAACTCAGTATTAATTACAAGCTGTAATACTATTTTTAAGATGATCACACATTTTAGATACCAAAGAGTTTCTGTGTAAGCATTAGGCCATATGGTGGGAAATCCTAGCAGTGACGTCACTCACTAGCTGATAAGACCAGCTTGAGTAGCATTAAGTGCACTAACTAAAAGTTCGTTTACAGGCCAGCATAACATAAGTGGGACTGGGGCGCAATTAGGGTTGGCACTAATGTGTTGACATGTTCTACACCATTGAATTCCTGAAAATGACTCTACATGCAATGTCTCAGAGCATTATAATTACTGGCTGGTAATTGCCCATTTTGGCTGGAAACCCATACACTGTTGTTACCTCTTATTATTCCCTATATCAAATTGCATGGGATGCTGGGTGTAGGTGTCCCTTTAGTAGTTGACAGTTAGTGAACTCCCATTATAATATTCATGTAAAGGCCCATTAGTGATTAGTGGTCATTTTTGTTCTGAAATAATGTGACACATTTATGCATACATCTGTAGTTGTTGTTTTGCATGTAATCGCTAATGACCCATAGGCAATTGTTATATGGCATGTTTGGTTCCTGTACTGCTCTACCCCTACCCCCCCCCCCCCCACTGCCCTTCAAAATCTATTATAAAATTACCAATTCTTTGATAAAACTAAACCAAATGCCTGTTCATTGTTTACAGTGCCATGTAAAGCCTTAGGGCCTTTTTAGCCATAAGGCCTTTATATGCTACAGGTCCTTTACTAGCCACAGGGCCTTTACTAGTCAAATGTTCTTATTATTCCATCTAACTAGAGTCTCAAATGCAGCAGCTCATATTCAGCCAATTCCCTCTTTAGTACAATGGCTAATTTTAACTTTTTCTTGAAACTTTGTGTTGGACTGTAACTGTCAAAATTGTTAAATGGATAATGGTTATTAAAGCAAAGATTAAACATATACTAGAGTAAAGTAAAACATTAAACACAAGTTAAAACAGGGCTACACTACTTGAAATAGAGCCCTTCATATCCCATACATCCTAATGGCCACTATACAAATATTTAGTAATGGATTGAATATATTTAGATATATCTGCATATTCTACTTGTATACTCAATTTCCAGTTTCAATGTCTTGGAAATTCAAAATGCTGTCTACATTTAAAAGAACAGCAATATTTAATGACTGAAACGAAAAAATTGTTGCCACTTA
The DNA here is from genome assembly GCA_903813345.2 of Owenia fusiformis. NCBI lineage: Eukaryota > Metazoa > Annelida > Polychaeta > Sabellida > Oweniidae > Owenia > Owenia fusiformis. The sequence goes on from CAIIXF020000008.1 coordinate 662,231, forward strand.
AGACATTTTCTGAATAAAAATCAACAGAAAATATAATTGCGGGGAAAAAGATTATGGGATGTAATGGCCTCACTGTTTCATTTGTATTTTCTAATGTTACCATTTGTGTCATGCTTTGCTGGGAACATAATTTCAACTCAAAGACTCTTATGGCAAATGACATAATTTCGCTAACGATCAAGAGGTACAATGACCGAGACTAATTGCAACTCTATTTTCCGGCTCAAACAGAGACATGACGGTGAATTGCATGATATTTGACAAATAGAACAATCAGCAATATTAAATATTGTCATTCGGAGATAACTCATTATATATTCAACTCTAAAACACTTTTTATTAACTGAAATTTCTCCATTATCTAATAAATGATAAATTACAACCAATTTTGTAACTTCCCACAATTATCGCCCAGTATGGATGCCCACTTAATTACAAAAGGATGAAAAACTTGGAAATGTGACAGTATTGGAATTTCTGAATTAAACATGGAGAAAGGATAGCCTGTTGAGCAAAACCCTTGCAAAAACACGTTGTTCAATATGAAACTCTTTTATTCAAAAAAGTAAAAGTAAGAAATATCTGAGTCTCAGGTATATTCTATGGATGTGCTCCACATGCTTATGTCACACATCATTATTTAATAGCACCAGTTAATTCATGTTAATGTTCTGTTTGACTCCTGCAGCTCTTCATATTGTAAGGGTTCACTGTGTATAATAATGGGGTTAATATGATTTGTTTGGCATTCATGGTTGTGCTAGATCATCAAATATAAACAAAATATAAACAAAACAAAATGAACATGGTCAAAATTTCATTTTTTAACATTCTTATCCTAAAAATGAAGATGCCAATTGGGTCAAAAGATACAAAATAAATGAAGTTCATTTTAGTTCATTTTTTCACATAAATCATGTGAGGGCAACTGGAAAAATAGAACAAGGGATTAAATAATTATCACATCATGACAAAGTGTGTGAACATGCATGTATGAATATGACATAAAATAATATAATACCCCCATTCACAACTCATTATGTAGTTATTATTCCCATTACTTTATTTCACTCATATCGTGTCATGTGAACAAGCCACAGTAATCAAATTCAAACTGCTAAATTGAGCACATGCGGAGGTAAATACCACGACCATGAGAACAATATTTCTTTTTTTGTAGTAGATAGTGATAGAGTTTTTCCTTACAAATTAACATTTTTCCAAGATCCTTGGATATCAGACTGGGATATGTGGTGTTCAAGGTTGGGCCAGGACATGTAAAAGACTTCCTTGAAGTGATTATGTGATGAAGACGAGTTGACGCAAAATGTGTACAAAGATGCAGGTGTTATTCATGTCAATTGGTGATAGGGAAGGATTAAAGGGATTAGAGAAGAGGAAGTTTTCAATGTGAATAAGTACATCGAGGGTTTAATAAAAATTAATCAAAAATCAATCAATTACATTATGGAATTTTTGGTACTATTCATGTTTGAAAATGTTTCAAATATTCAATGTGCTTCGAAATGTTTAAATAATATCCAAGGGTTATTACCAGGATGGGAACTCAAGAAAAATGATCATGTTTAAGAAGCAATATTTGAATAAGAACTTAAACAGACACCAATTAGACATAAACTTAACAGTCCACGAGAGAAATGCTAGAAAGTCAGAATGTCCATTCAAAAGTTAGAAGACGAAGGATATGGAAAAGCATTACATTACCCAAGGGGAATTCTAAACTGGTATAGGGACATACATTCCTCTGCTTATTTGCTGTTGTCCACTTAGCAAGATATAAACACGAACCAACATCACTTGAGTGGCATTTAAGCCATTGCCCTCGGACAAAACACAACGAATAAGAGGCTTTTGTTTAAAACATCTAATTATCCGCACTTTCATCAGTGCTATGTAAAGTTCAGAGAGGACCAGCAGGTATTTGTGGATGAGTGAGAATGTCAATAAATAAAAAAACAACATTCTATAACGTACAAATATATTTAATAACACCCTATGTATGCTTATCCCATGTGCCCCAGTTGATGACACACAAGGTACTGTTGTCCCATGTGCCCTTGTTGATAACACACCACATACTGTTGCCCCATATGCTCCAGTTGATAACACACCACGTACTGTTGTCCCATATGCCCCAGTTGATAGCACACCATGTACTGTTGTCCCATGTGCCCCAGTTGATAACACACCGCGTACTGTTGCCCCATATGCCCCAGTTGCATACAATAACAATAATACTAGATACAGGATATTCTTTTATCTAACATCTATTTTCATCCAATAAATCCACATACCTAAATCATTTGCTACATATCATTTGTAAACAATAGAAATTCAAATCATCTGATCTTAATGGGGGATTATAATGGAGTATTATAAAGATTAAAATTAAACACAAAAACAATAGAAAAGACGAATTTATAAATGGCAACCATGGGAAGCCAAAGATGGACCTAATGGTCAGATCATACGAGTAAATTGGAAACTCAAGAAAACAAAAGGGATTCCAATTACGAGAATTATGATTATGATGTTCGATTATGATACAGTTTACATGCAATAACAAACATATATCATAAAAGGTGAACAATATAGTGATATCTATTACCACTGGATTCATAAAGATGATGCTATTATGACAGCTTAGTGTTGATCCAACAGAGCTAAGACAAATGCTTGCAACAGATCAAGGAATATAATAACTATGTAATGATACATATGCACATTAAGAGATACTGAGGCCAAACATACTGAAGCCAAACATACTGAGGCTAAATATACTGAGGCCAAACATACTAAGGCTAAATATACTGAGGCCAAATATACTGAGGCTAAGTATATTGAGGCCAAATACAGCAGAAAAATAAAGCTTAATGAGACCAAAAAACACACAGGCAAAGCATAAAGAGGGTAAACACAAAGAGGTCCACACATTTGCTGGTACTGTTAATATGTATTCTCATGACCAGCATTGTTATTCAATTTGTTTCAGCCCAATTACACCATGAAAGATAGTGCAAGTGAAGAGTGCACCTATTAACTTAATTATGATTACAAATGAAAGTAGTAAGTACTAATTAGTGGATAATTGGTATTCTCAGCATATAGTAAAACACCTCTACAGGTATCAATGTAAAGCTGATTTATACTTGTCTCATAGTTGCATCTTCGATTTTCAAAGTTTGAAGTTAAAATGGTAAAAAAATTACATCATATATTACATGTTATGGTGTTTCAAAAACAAACATATAAAAGCAAAATAGATGAGAGAGGACTCAAACAATAGGGAATGAATATATAATAATACATAGTAGTGCTACAAAAAGAAATGTCCAATGAGTTCTGACAATTCTAAAGTGATGCCCTCAAACTAAACAAAACAAGTACTTTTACAACTTATCACAAAAAGGAGAAAAAAGTATTAGAGGACTTAGGTTCAGTATCTTTCCTATCTGTCTGCTATGGTATTCTGAATCTTATCTGATGTGTTTATTTTTCTCTTTTTAGGCTTTCTCTCTAAATTATGAATGAAATGCATGAATTTCTGGCATTTCTATATAATTTAGAGTGTTGACTACATGCCTGTTTACTTAATTCCTTACTAATTTCACACTTTTTCACTTTATTTTCTCTTTTAAATGTGACTATAGTGAAGTTTTCTCAGAGGCATTCCCCAGCATGAACTCTCTTCACTTTCTAGAGCAACACATTTATATGGCTAATGGGACACCTAATAATGTGCAAAGGGGGTTAATTAAAAGTGAAAACAATACTGAGATAATACCAGGCTATTCTACCATTTTATGAAGCATCCCATTGGCCAAGTTTTAAAGTGCAAATAAAGTCAAGAAAGTGAAACTTAACAATAAATAGACTGAAAAAAATGTTGAAGCAAGAATCTAAAATATATGAAAAATATATGAAAAAACAAGAAAATCAGAAACTTTATTCAAATTTTAGAGAGAAATTGAGTGTAAAATAAGCATGATGAGCAGACGGAATTTCTGCCAAAGGTTAGTAATCTAGCTATTTGCAGCCTTGCCTTAACTCACCCCAATGAACAATAGGATGTATCAGATAAGATTTGAAGGTCAGGGCTAGAGATTAAACAGTTTAACAGCAGTCTTGAGATGAAGTTGTCTTAAGAAAGACACCCAACCCTGATCTATGGACCTATCGCCTAATATCTCTCTATGAGGGATCAAAACACTCTGCAAATTCACTTTTTCACCCTAGTTTTCTGTATTAATGTTCAGAGACTATCAAATCTCTTTCTGAAGGGGTAACTAGTGAATGAATGCCTGTGTAATGTTCTCCCAACATTTTTAGTGTATAAAGCTATGAGAATAGGGACTGGACTAAATCTAATGGCTAAAATGGCCTTAATCTTCCCATCAAAAATCATGTAAAATCTCCAAAGTATCCCATGCCTGTATATAGCATACTTATTGCTATTGAATAGTTTTTGTTTAAATTCCAAGAGTTCTGTTTTTTTGAAGAAGCTAGAGGGGTATACTTAAGCTAAGATAAAGGATTTAATCTGTAATCCACAAATGTTATTTTTTGTCTAAGTAGGCTAATGATTTTAGGTACAAGATAGATTGTTCCATGCTCCTTCAAGCCACATGATGGTGGATTAAATCTAATAGCAACATTATCAATGTCTTATATTATCGTAAGATTAAAAACAGAAAGCCCGGATCGTAAGTGGAATTCTACGGAATGCACTTTGAAATAAAAGTGGTTATTGTTTAATGAAGACTGAGTCAATTACCGCATATACGCGTAGACATTGATAGATACCAAAAATCCTACCTGAAGGCTTTTAACATGGAAATAATCCCCCGCTGAAGTGGATTAAAAGTGCGAAATAGATGTTTTAGCATGTGCACGCCCCTCACTTCCAACGCCTGTGTTATATCAACGTTTCTAAAGAAAACAAAGGTTTAATTAGAAATCGGAATCTACTCAGTGAAAATTGGAAATCGAGAAATGATCCGTTGATCAAGCTGATAAGGCTTGTGGAAGATCAGTGATCATTTTCTCAGTGTTCTGTTTTGTTTGGACGGCAGAATTGTGATGAAAACTTATCCCAGTCAGCTAAATCGAGGGTCCAGAATCGGGGTAGAGTTCATGATTATATTAGTATAAGTGAGATTATCTACCACGCTACCGCGTCAATGTGTTCACCAGGTTTGAATCCCCCAACCTTGCACAGACATTTTATTTATTTTCATAGCTGGGTTCAGAAAAAAGTACCAGGTATAAATGAATTTGTTAATTCAACACAAATGGTCAATTTAGCACAAAATTCCAAAGAAGTAATAAAAACCTAATTTTTCCGCCTGGTGAAATAATTAGCCACCAGAATCAGCAGATGTAAAGTGAAAATATTTTACCACAAAAATAAAAATAAATATCTTTGCGGAGACCGATACTAATAAAATACAAAACCAGATTCTCATGGAAGTCAAATATTGTACTTATCATCACAGCGCTCCACTTAATGCTTCTTTTTTTAGATTGTAAATTAAATTGAAAAATAATTGGAAAAATAAGGGAACCTTACTCCATCAAGGAAGTACAGGTGTTCTATTTATTTTATTTGTCTCTTATGTCCAAAATAAACACAACTAAATCCGAAGGCTTACAACTTTATTGCTTTTTAATTCTTAAAATATCCATCTGTTCATTTGCTATTTTTCTCAATTTCTCTTAATAATATGAATAAAGTTTCTAATTTTCTTGCATTTCTGTATAGTACAAAGTATTTATATCATGATTGAGTATTTCATTCCTTGGTAAATCCTCACTTTTCCATTCTAATGAGAACTTTAAATCATGCCATAGTGATACTTTACATCAGGGGTTTCATAGGACTGTTTGCATTGTATGTTGGTATAATGTAATTAAAATACACAGGATGCATGACTTCATTGGTGAAATGTCATTCCAGTTCAGAAAATATAGAAGTTGCAAAAACAAACTTGACTAACATTAGCTAACGTTCATTTTTTGATAAAATTTGAAAAAGGAAGTGGCATGTTAAATCCAGCTTTTTTATTATTGTATTAAAACATGTAAAGTGTCCTCTGATTAAAATCTGGCAAAATTCAATGTCACTCTGGCCTCAGAGCTTTGAGGATGGTAAATAGAGAATGAACATATCTAGCATGTACACCCCCATCCATTTTGGTAACTGGAAGTTCGACAGCATATAAATTTTATGATCTTTTAAATCTAATCAGGCTTTGATTGATCATGAGCTTTAAACTAGAAGGCTTCTAATTGAAAGTCCATGGATTGATATATGATTCAAAAGGGGACATAAATTGGGTCTAATATATTCATATGATCCAGTTGCCAAACTTATGGTGGGGAGTGTATACCACATTTTATGTATCATGGGATTAGTGAACTATCTTCAAGATCAGTAAAACATGGTCGAGAAAATTGAAACACTGATAACATTTATTCTTTATTTTTTCAAATGAGGTGAATAAATATTAGAATTTTTCTTTTGCTTTCAAGATCATGATGAAGATTTAAAGAAGTTGAATTATGGAAATATGACTTGTATTAGTTTAGGGACGAACTCATCTTCTACATATTAGGAGTAAGAGTGACACAATACAAAGTATATGTGGAGCTCATCAAGCCACCTGTATTTATAAATATATATGTATAGATAACAAATCAATTTTTTATTTATTAAGTCTGGTCAAGGTAACTTTTGTTTGTTATATGTCTGGTAACCGTGGTACTGCATCTGATGCAATAATCAGATGACATCACTATGTGCCATCCAGCCGTATATCACATTTGTTATTGTTAGAAGGAATAAATAGATTCAATAAATAACCAACACCTGGTTAAAGTATACATGAACTAAGGTAAATAAAAATATAAACAAGTCATTGTGGAATAGTATAAGTCAGTTAAAATGGACTTGTTGATTTACTAGTGTGTTTGTGGACTGACCAGACCATGAATCAAAACAAACCGACAATCTAATGAGCAATGAGAATCTCACATTTAAGTCCCCAGGTCAATTTTGCCCCAATTTTATACTTACATCATATATCATAGTACGTGCATTTTTACATTTTCTCCTTTACATTATTGTTAATCTGTAATTATCATTTACTACCTGAATCCAAACACATGACATCTATGTGATATACAGTAAAACCTGTATATCTGAACAACTCTTGAATCCGAACACATGACATCTATGTGATATACAGTAAAACCTGTATATCGGAACACCTCTCAATGTGAACACTTTTTCTCTGTCCCACATTTGTTTTCTCCCATTGATTTACATGTTAATCAAACCTTGAAATGTGAACACCTACTAATCCAAATACTTTTGTCCCAATAGCATTCAGACTATACAGGTTTTACTATATGTAACATTAATGACTTTAGTTGCTCTAAACAGTTAAACCAAAACACATCCTTATGTGATCACCTGAACCACAACCCTTGCTGTATGGAAAAACTAGATATAAGCAGATTAAACAAGAAAAAAACATTACTCTTGACAATAAACAAAACTTATATTTATTACACATACTGGGATTATATCACTTAATACATGAAATTGTACACGATGTATTTTAATTCATTTATACTTACTCTATTTCGACCATGGAAGTTAGGAATATTTACAATTACAAGTATTAATGTTGTGACATCATACGCCAAAACAAAGTATTCTTGACTAATAACACCTAAGGCTGTGACAATAAAACTAAACGAGACATACTTTGCATACCTAAGCACATAACACAGCTTTGAAGCAAGTGATTACACTCGTTAAACTTGTTAAAGATGGATTTCTAAGTAAGCCAGTGGACATTAATTGCTACTTAAACTTCCCGACTTTACATCTTGCAAGTGTACTCTAAATGGGACAAATCACGCCACCTATTGGTACACTCTCTGGGATAAATCACGCCACCTATTGGTCAAAACTCTCAAGGACAAATCACGCCACCTAATGGTCAACATGCTCGGAGACAAATCACGCCACCTATTGGTTAAGACTCTCCTGGACAAATCACGCCACCTATTGGGATACTAAAAGGTGTTACTTAACATATTGGAAATTGGGGTTAATTAATCCTATTAAGTCATTAACCCATTTATTCTCTTTTATTCAAATGAAGTTTGTAGTCATGAACATATTTTTCTCTAGTGGCAGAGTGCATATGGAAAGTTATGCACTCATGAAGAAATTAAAAAAAATACTGAACTGGTATAGAAAGAAAAGGGTCTTCTATTGCTCAGGACATAAAATATTCTATATTTTCTAATTATTTGACATTCAATATATGAAAGCATCAAAGGATTAACACATTTATAAATTAGCAACCCTCCCTGTCCTGTCTCCCCCCCAGTATCATGCCCCTGTGTTGCTCCAACAGCCCCTTCTCTCTCAACAAAAAATCTTGAAAAATAAATGAGGGGACCAAAATGCAACACTACTTGGCCCCTTCTATCAGATTGGAGAACGTATCACTGAGATAGAATGCAACACAACTGGGCCCCTTCTATCAGATTGGAGAACGTATCACTGAGATAGAATGCAGCCACCGAGTCACCTGAATTGACCAGACCATAATACCATTTTTTCATTATTCATAATTATTGTAATTCATAAAAGCTTCATAAAAACTACTGCTTTTTCTATCCATCTGTGCAAAAACAAGCTATTATAATCAATTCTAAACAAGAACTTTGAAGAGATTCCAAATTCCTAAAGCACATTGCTTTGTCATTAAAGTGACTAATGAGAGAGAAATTAGGAATAGAGATAATTATACTTGAAACATTGTAATTGTTTGATAGGATAATGCATTAGATGCAGGATCAGGGACAATAGGAGGAACATGTAGATACATATAAACACATAGCATATAGACTATATTTAGAAATGAGGAAGTGTTTGTATGCTAATGAATGTATAGAAAAGGTTAAAGTAGTCCCGAAACAATAGCCACCCGAGATGAAGGTCACCTACAGTGTATAATTGTCTTAATTACTTATGCAAGTATTAGTGTTATTTAAATAGAACAAAAAATGAGATTCTTAAAATGATGAGACTGATATTCATTTTATATTAAACATTTAAGATTATTTTATTAATTAAAATTACAGCTCTTCATATTTTTCCGCATAAACCAATTGAAACTTCCCGGAAAGTATGGGTTATTGAGATAATACCATCTCAATTAGTTTCATTGAACACTCTCGGAAAACAAAATTAAATAATGAAATACAGGGAAATAATAAAATAATTTGGCAAGATATCAGAATCCGGGATGGCATGAATTATGTGTAAATACAATTAAATATATAATGTGTACTTGTTTGATTCCCTTACAAAAACCTGCCTCATAATAAAATATATGAATATGATTGCTGATAATAATATGAAAATGATAATCCCTAATGAGTTCGAGTGAATGGAAAATTGAGCAGAAAAAGAGAAACTTATACAAGAAAGACTTATGATAAAAACAAAATTCTGATTTAGAAAGTGAATTAGAAATGATATATTAAATACATACATTTGTAATTAATCACTAATTATGGCTGCTGGGGAATGACGAAGCATTTTTCTAGCTTTTTCTCACATAACTTCAGCCAAAATATATTTTTTATTGATACAAACAAACAAAACATAAAGTATTAAGTCTATTTAATATATATGACGTGATTGGCTTTGCTTTACAATTGTTGCCCTTTGTGCTTTCCTATGAGGATGTTTACAAACATGAAACAAACTCATTTTTAAAACATTTCAAAACACCTGTTTGATTGTTGCATGTTTACATGAAATGTGATAAAATCTTATCAGATATGTGCAGATATATGATTCCAATTGATAAGACCAAAATATAATACAGCAATATATAGCAGTGTTTTGTTTTGATATAATTCATATAAAATGGGAGTCTGTGAGAAAAATGTCACATTGGTCACGTTTTAAATGCAAAATAGAGTGGAAAAGAGTGGAATCATTCATTTATGAGAGAAAATGTGCAATTGGATTGACCAACAAGGAATATATATTTTATGTTGCCAGGAAATTTACACTAACTTCACATTCATTATTCATTATCCCCCCATCCAAGATAATGTCCCTGAATAAAAGTGTAAAACAATCATAGGCAAAATAATGCAGAAAAATTGACTTCATTACAATTACCAAAAGTATAAAACTACCAAAAATTCAAATTAAACCATGGCGTCAATAAATAAAATAATATCAAAAAACATAGCAAGGAGAAGGACCTTGACAAAGTACCATCAAAACAAGAAGGAAAAATAACAAGTTAGAAATACCTTAGGGGCACATAACATAACAAGATCTATTTTAAACATGCACTTATATATGAGTTAATAGCATCTTTTTAACATGACAAAGGGTTATCTCAATGGCTTTTTAAATGAAATGACTTGTGATGAAAAATTATACAACATTCTGCCATTGCAAACAGGACGTTGATGGATGGCATATACATAATTTTACCATTAATTTGGTAACATTGACACATTATGTGAAATCTCAATGGAATGTTGCAGCATCAAAGACAGTTATGAAAATATAAACATGTCCTTTCTATAACATTTATTATGATTCCATGTCAAAGGTGAAATGAGTTCTTATCAAGTTTTTCATGGAGCGTACAAAGTCAATTCCCTGTAGATGATGCTCTCTTTTAAAGGAACTAAATCAAACAATTCAAATGGTAGACTGTCTTTGCAATGGGAGTGAAGTATTACAGATAGAGACACAACATAAAATGCCACTCTAACAGTATATAGATGAACTCAAGACCTGACCAAGAGTAATAATTAGAAACCCATTATTTTCAAAAAAGATCTAGGCTATGGTTTTAGACTTCAACATATTTGTTGTCTTTCTCAACTTTTATTTGATGTCTGTATATGACATCCATTTCTTGAACAACTTTTAGTCAAACACCTCTAGAAGTTGAACACCTCTCTCAGTAGAACACTTTTCAGAGACCCAAAACCAACTAACTTATGTTAAATGAACCTCTATAAATGGAACACCTTCCGAGTAGAACACTTTTTAGAGGTACCAAATGTGTTCCACTTAGACAGGTTTTACTGTTTAAGTAATAGCGTCCTGTGCAGTAGGGTCTTGTGTGAAAGTCCCACCAAAGACTTCTCCAAGAGATGACAGAGGCAATAGATGCCACATTGGGGGCACACTATGACAGATTGAGGAAACACAGATTGTGTTCCAATGTTACAATACAAAAACAAATTAATCGGCCAAAATTCAATTTTCAGACAAATGGAATTCTATTCTGAAATGGCCACACCGTAATGATGCAGAATGAAGTGGTTCCTAAGGAAGCTGCAATGGAGTACACTGCAAAAACAAACCACAAAAATTATAATTCATTGGCCTCTAATGAATTACTCATCAGCCCTTGAAGAATAATACCCCATTGTCAAATATGATTTAACTAATACAGAGCCACTAACTGATTTATCAATAAATTAATATTTTGACAATAATTAGTCTGATCAATTAAAATCTACGAATGTAGAGTATTACGCTTAAAATCAAGGAATTACACGATATGTAAAACATAAAGTCAAGGGACGATACAGGGTAATAGTTGGAGAATTTTACAATAGGCCAGTGTGTAATATCAAGTTAACGCTTGAGTAGGCAGTAATACGCTACTAGGATGTTTATATCAAGCCATCTGTCCTATCTACCCCCTAGGGATATTTGAGGGGGTGGGTGCACATTTTACAGTCCCATTGTCAAAGATGTTTGGAATCAGGCCAATGTCATCTAAAATGCACTTGTTCTGCCAGACCATCCTACTCACTCCACCAAAATTATTTTTTGATATTAGAGGGGTTTCGGAATTAAAAAGATATCTGACTATTCTCTGACTATCGTTGGCTCATTTTGTGAATTTTTTTATGAGATAATTTGAGATTTTTTGGTAAATGAGATAGACAGAAGTCCCAAGTAAATAATCCCAAGATTTGTAAATTGCGCATTTCTTCAAACAGGAAGTTAAGAAAACGTTGGCAGACAAGGACTCAAACCAAGACTTTTGTTATATAGAAAACGTCTAATGAGTATAGACATTGATATTTGTCTTCAGATACCACCAAAACTTGTTACATGTTGTCAATAAAGCCTTTACAGAGATTAAAATTGATTCTAAAGACATCAACATCCGACAATTCTCCTGTGTAATAATTGTCTATCATATTTCATATCACACACTGGGGTATGAAACATATTGTTACGATTGTGCAAAATCTCATACCTCTGAAATTCAATGATAAAAGTAATGAAAATAGAAACCAAAGTATGAAAATATCAATATAAATACACCACTTTTCAGTTAAAAGGCAGTGTGGGGTAACATAAGATGATACCTTGTGTGTTTTTAGTGATTACTTGCATGATTACAATAATTATTTTTATATAAGGTGAAAATGAGGTAGGATAAAAGACAAACAAAAATGAATCACTAACATGCAGATGTTTACAATTTCTTAATGTCTTTGTCATTTTTTCACTCAATAGTAATTAAAGCATAATAACATTGTCCTAATATAACCTTTATGGTGTAAAGCACAATCGAAGTATCGTTGAACTCAAATATCTTATAAAAGATATCTTCAAGTTAATTTGCATTTTCGTTGTTTAGGGCCTGGCATTTGCATAAGGCATTGTTCTAGGGCTAACTCATTAGCATCTCTAATCAGCATCTTTACATCACAGAGTCAACTGGAATCAACTAAAAGACGGCCCATCCCCTCCTAAACTAAACCGCCATTTTTTACTTTTTTCTTCCACCAATTCATGATATGTTTAATCAAGTATGTAGCTGATATAATTAGTTGTATGGAAATGCAAAAATCTGAGGAACTTCATTCAATTTTTATGGAGAGATTCACAAAATAAAACTTTGGACCTGAACGCTGTCTGCAAGAGCCAAGTAGTGTCATTGTGCCCTTTGATAACAGGTGAAGAGGGAGCATCTGTATGGAGACTTTCATTGTTGTTGGCTTAAAAAATCAGGGCTTGTGCCTCTTTTTCAGGTTTGCGTGACTTTTATACAATCAAATAAAAGGCGAGTGATGTAAAAATAATCTTAAGTAAATATTACACATTGATAAAGCTCTTATTCTATCCCTGTTTTTAAATATTTAACAACCTGAAGTTTGAGCAAACAATGAGACAACAACCAAAAAGTAATTATATGCTTACATCATAAACTACACGTAAGGCCCATGATATAAGTTTATACCATAACTATATGCTAAGACAATATGTTCAAACAATTCAAAGAAACTCATACAAAAACTGGGTACACAAAATGAAATAAAAACAAGTACATAAATTAACAGTTAAAGAAAAAAGAAAAATTGTATAAAATATCCCCAAAATTGATACTTCTTTCAAATTTTAGAAGGGAATGGATTGAAAACAAACATCAACAGAGTACAACTCTATGAAAAACACAACATTGGAGATCAATGTACTCTTGTGTCCTAGTGCCCTTGGTCCCCAGGGAGGAGCAGATGGTGGGGCATGTGGGATTGTTTGTAAACACCAGATATGAGGATGCACTTGCTGGCTAGCTGCACATTCCTGCCTAACAATCATACACTTTATATTCTAAAATACACCCAAAATAGACAATATTCAATGAAATGATTTCAACACACAATATTCAAACTCTAATTTGTATATAAAAACCTAAAAATCAGCCACTTCATTCAAAATTTATGGAGAAAATGGATAAAAAAGCATGTCATAGTTTTATATTTTATGGGTAGAATTCAGGGTCAGCAGTGTTTACTCCCTTCCTCTAGGGGTGGGATATGTTCCTGGCAGCTGCTCTCCCAAAATAATCACAACAAACTGAATGGTCTTTTTATAATGATGACGTGTTGTTTTCATATCAATTGAATTAACTGGTGCCTGGTCCTTTGATTCAAATTTAATGTCATAAAAATTTGATGTTTACTTGACAAAGTACTCGTTGGTAGAATGGCAGGGAGGTTTATTTGTATATTATTCTATTAGTGGATCATTCATCTATATGTAGTCAATTCAAGAGCACTGCGATTCAAGCATTCACATAAAAAGACTTCAAATAACACCTAAAAAGCACAACATATAAATGCTAATTATGTCATATTCACTGTTTTTTTCCACTAATGCGTCAATTGAACTTTATTCATAAAAGAAATCAATTCATGAAAATAATTCACCGACATTAAAATTAAGAAACGCTTCTTACTATATATCATGGCATTGACTTTTCAATATTCAAGAAAGTTATACGTCAGAAGTATTTCAAATCATGGGCGAAAACTGAATTATACAAACCAGTATTTTCTCAATGTCATGGTACCAAGGACCAGTCATTTTTAGCTGGTTCATAGTTTTTACTGGTAATTGACCAATGGATTGGTGTGATGGATCGCACCCCCCCCCCTCCCATAACCAATAAAAATATTACCATGAGATAGAAGAGGAAAAGAGCTTCAAATGCTTTTTATTTGAAGCTTCTAACTCAATTTTGAAGGAAGTTGCGTCAACTTTTGTAAAATTCAAGGTAAATCTTATTTTTTGGCTTGTTTATGCCATAATCGCAACCCCCTGAGTGAAATCAGAAAATATTTTGGTGATCGCATCCCCCCTGACTGAAAGCTGGTTACGCCCCTGTAGACAGACGATAAGAAGAATGCATTGTAAAATCATACTAAAATAATTTTGAAAGAATGAACATGAATATTAAATTATGCATAAGTGGCAGGCACAAATACTTCAACTTATTTTGAAGCAGTTCTCAATTTTACTACTCAACCATTGAGTGGGAAAAAGAGTAAATTAGACACGTTTTTGAAATTAAATAATCTCGAAATGAAATAAATTAAGCACTATTAATGATGTTTACTTAGCTACTTGAGTTATACTTGTTTACTAAAATCTAATCAAGCGGTGGTCATTCATCGGCATTCATTGTAATACATCGTCACTCATTGTAAATCAGTGTCACTCATCGAAATTTCAAAATAAAATGATATGTCTTGATTTTGGTGATATAAACTGGTGAAACCCACAACCACAAAAATGTCTGTACACCTACTTAATACCTGATAACTGTTAGATATAATGTCATGGTGATCATCATTTAAAATGTATAAAAGCAGAAAGGAGCAAAGTCAGCTAAAATTGAAATACACAGACATGTAGTTGGCATTCTGAGTTGCATAGAAATTTCAAAATATAAGTCACTTCATTCAAATTTAAGAGAGAATATCGAAATAATAAGTACAAGCAGAATGAAATTTATAACAAAGGAGACCCCTTATGTGATAATAAAAAGTGACTCTACAATAGGCAAGTGGTTAAAACTGTCTCTTCTTACCACAAGTTGGTAAACAATCACTTTAGACTTTACCCCATAGGATATAAATACTTTATTTATATACAATTTCAGTTTTTCAACAAGATAACGGATTGAATATTAGTTGATAAAACTGAATTTAGAGCTAATAGTCTACTTACAGAAGTACTTATTAATATATACATTACATCCATGTCAAAACATGCCTCATCATTCCTAGTTTAAAATTCTTGAACCAAATGATACCATTTTTATAAGAACAAAAAGCTTGTGACAAAAACACTGTACAGTTTTGTATGTTTTCCAAATCACCAAAATTGGCTCAATACTTGTAGACTTTGAAATTCATATTTCCTTATTTCTCAAAATACAAACATAAATCAATGGCCGCCTACACAGATATGTGTCCCTGTCAACAATTATGTTTTTCAACAGGGCATAAGGTACAAAGATAAACTCATTGACTGATATTTCATCACAATGGACTATATTAGGTCACCAGTAATTAATGTTAAAAACTGTTACTACATTTCAGTTAAATTTTACTATTATTAACTGCTTTGCTTTGTTTAAAATAATGACATTTTAATTTTTTGAGTCATCTGAGTGCTTTGAAGATCTAAAAGGCTTGGGGCTGATTTTTCTAAGAAAAATTGAAAAAATGAACAAAAATGGTCTGATCATTCTAAATGAAGCAAAATTCATCTGCAATAACAAATCAGCATCAAAAAGCAATTGTAATAAAAAAATAACTAATTTCTACCAAACAAACAACCAACTACTATCAAACAAAAAATAACCTACTCCTATCAAACAAACAACCCACTGCTATCAAACAAACAACCCACTGCTATCAAACAAACAACCTACTGCTATCAAAGAAACAACCCACTGTTTTCAAAGAAACAACCTACTCCTATCAAACAACAAACAACCCACTGCTATCAAACAAACAACCTATTGCTATCAAAGAAACAATCTACTGTTATCAAACAAACAACCCACTGCTATCAGACAAACAATCCACTTCTGTCAAAGAAATGCATAACTGATTTGAATATGAACTAAAAATGGATGTGTACACGAAGTGGAACAATTCCCAGGATAAAAAGTTTAAAAAATATGTAAAATACTTTCATGTAGATGTTAAATAGTTTTATGAAACCTTCATATTACAGGCAACAATTACAGCAAATATATTACCACTCTGCAAAATAGAATAAAAAAGTTGTTTGATGTACTTTGTCACATTGAACTTGGGTTAAAGTAAACTGAAATCCCATGAGATCATAGTTTCTCTGTCAGTTTCTCTGTCGACAAACACCTACTACCTTTGTCAAATCTAAATATCGATGTCACCACGCACTTAGCAAGGCATGTAAAAATGGAGAATCAGCGATTAGTTTAATCCTGAACTGTTCAAAAGGAAAAATTCCAATGTCGAGCCTTATCCGTTAAACGAGACTTATCCGGTATACGAAAGCTAGGATAGGCCGGGATATGGTATGTGAGAAATTAACTCTGGGTTTGTTTTCATGGCTTATGTTTTACATCAAACATAAAATCAAACTCAAATAGATTTTAATTTCAAGTTTATCTTGCTAGGCACACTTAATTTATCATGCTTTACCACCAAGTGAACTTTGACAGGAAATTTGGGGACTTCAAAGTGAAAAGTCAGAGTGACCTGAACAACAAGCTGGTATAAATATATAAGCCAATATCAGGTACAATTACCAATGGGATTCCCAAATGTTTCAAAGTAAAATATGAATTTCTTTACGAATAAAACTTACTCAGCAAAATGTTGATGACTTTGAGCATTGTCTCCTTTAATGCATAAACCAGTAGCTACCAGAAAGTGCAAGTGTCGTGGCAGACGTATCAGAAACATTCAGCAATTCATAATAATAGAAATTGATCTCAAATTAGTTTCTATAATGTTTAAATAGAAATTTCCCCTTCATTAACGGGCAAAGAGGATGTATGACATGACAATAGACAACAATGGTGTACTCATGCATGAATGTAGCCTTTAATTAGCAAACTTGAACCAATACAAAAATTGTATTTCAGTCATCTTATTCCAATATTTTCTTTGTAATATTTGACTGAAGTGTCTTATTCTTACATTTCTATGTAATTAAGAGTCTCAATTACATGTTTATTCACTTTATTTCATGGCAATTCCACTCTTTTTCACTTAATTTCATCATTTAAAACACGATCGTTGTGACATTTTCCTTACGGCTAGAACATGAATCAACATAATATTCCAGAAGCAACAGCTGATTCTGAATCACAAATAAACCATCAATAAAATGTCAACGTGATCACATTATAAATTGCCAAATATATTGAGTGAAATTTGCAAGGAATAAAGTGAAAAGACATGTAATCAAGACTCCAAATTAGGGAAAATGTATAGAAATGAGACGTTTTATTCAAATTATTGAGAGAAATCGCGTGGAAAAGAAGGATTTAACTTACATTTTAATCACCCGTGACCCTTTATTAACATCATCATTTTTCTCATTTATCAACAAAAACCGCAAAATTACAAAATGAGCAAGTTGCATAAATATCAGTATATAATACATACACACATGACCATATATGGAATAGCTTATTGAGATATTAAAACTACATTTTAAAATAATGAAATGATTAACAAAAATGTTTAATGAGTTACAAACCGCAATGATCTCCATCTCATAAAATATCTTCAAATAACCGTGGAACGTGCAAATTATTAAAATTAAAACTGACTCATAGCTTTATTTAGCATCGTGCAACATCATATGTTTGTATAAAAACGAAACAGAATAGAAATCATATCTGACAAATAAAATACAATAGAAATGATAAATGTGTTTTGGAAATGGTTGTGGTTGATTGTGATGAAATGGGTAAATAGATACAATAAGGAGGCTGAATTAAGCCCTAGTTAACAAGTCTAATTAAGAGACAAAAATTATGCTTACATTTTCCAGAATTTAATACAAGTATTAGATAGTTCCTTTTACGGTCAATATCAAACTACACTTGATTTCTATTCACAAAGCCAAAACAGGAAGGGCAACATTTGAGCATAACGTCAAGGAATTTGTCTTGTAGCAATGTTCCATCCCCCCGGCCCCATGACCAAATATGGAAGCAGTATGTCTTCCTGATGCAATCTGGTATCTGGGTTGGGTCTAAATGACAGAAGTCTGTAGTTGAGGTTTTCTGACAATCATAGAACAAAGGAGATAAGTATAGGGCAGAGTAAGTACCTGTATACAGTACTTCATTATGGCGCATATAATGTGGTTTTCAGGTTTAAAACCACCATCAACACATACAGGCCCATGTAGTCAATGGTCAATTTAACTGATACTGATCTCATGGGTGCCTCTATAATGGCATAAGGGAAAATGTGGGTTTCCCCCTGGCGACACGGCATCATAGGATATCCCCCCATGTAAGCTATCTGACCAAACACTGACCACCAAACACTGCCACTGACGTCATGTTTCTATTTCCAATGAGACTAGTAACAGTTTATTTTCCTCTGACACTTAGAAATGTTTCAAAAATAAATAAAGCATATCCAGGATTACCAAAATACATCATATACCACAGGCCCGTAGCCAGGGGGGGTTCGCATGGTTCGGGCGAACCCCCCCTGGCCAAAAATTCTTTCAAAATCATGCAGTTTTTCACCATTCTGAGCACTTTTTTAGTGATTTTGGCCCTTTTTGGACCCAAATTGTCAAAAGTGAACCCCCCCTGGAATTTTCCAAAAAGTGAACCCCCCCTTGGCAAATCCTGGCTACGGGCCTGTACCACAGGTGCATTCTAGTTTCAGTTAGTACATTTTCTTGAAATTCTATCAATGAGGGTTTCCAAAGAAGTTAAAAAATTAAATAAACAAACAAACAAGGAAATAAACAAACAAACAAAAAACAGGTTACTAGTACTCTACATGTGAAACACATGAACACATTCAACAGAGAACATTTCTAAATCTGAACACTATCAGAATCTCTAAATGTTCATGAACACTTTAAGCCAGTTTTTATCTCATGGCTAAGAAGAATTCAAATGTCATGGTTTTAATCATGATTAATTAGAAGGTTTTACCATGTTGGTATGTGACACAATGTTGATGTTTTAAATTGATGCAAGGAGATTGTTTCTGTATTACCATTCTTCAAATGACTCAGAAAAATGATGCATTTTCAGGAACCTGTCAAGTACATGAAAGTACCAGAAGCATTTCATACATCCACCTGACTCAAATCTTGACCACATGATTCAATAGCCATGAAAAACCCAATAGAAAATGGACAAAATGATGAGGAAGTGAATACTTAGGAACTGGTCATTGACTATTAGGAAATTACCTATTCTGAGAATTCCTCTCTGAACATGCCTACTTCACCAATTTTCTCTCTAGTATTTGAATGAAGTGTCTGATTTTATAGCATTTCTATATAATTTAGAGTATTAACAACTACACATCTGTCTATTTCATTCCTTGCTAATTACACTCTTTTTTACTCTATTCTTGATTTCAAAACATGACCGTCATGTTTAAATTCTCATGGTTTGGACTTGAAGTGAAAGGCATCACCTGATGTATATGACTGTGGGTTGTAAGCCTCAATACATGATTCTGACCACAGCTCATGACATTCACTTCCAACTTATGAGTGACATCCATGATTCTTATTCTGGTGAATAGTCCATGATTCATGCAATAGAACAGCATGAATGGATTATTTCTAAGATTATGTTGCTCAATGTGGCCTGTTACTTTTGATGACTGGTTTTTCATTGTTGAAAATTCACCCCAACCCACCCTCTCATAAGTGGATACCTCAAATCAAAGCATATTCCAAAATAGTATGTTGGGATAGATGGGCCTTTCATAGCTTTTTTCATTAACTAATACAAAACAATGTATGGTTATTTGGTTCGTTGTTTGTATGTTTTTTTGTTTGGTTGGTTGTTTGGATGTTTGTTTGTTTGTTTGATTGGTTTATAGGAGGCCTCATTTGCCACATCAACATCAGCTTAATACCAGTATATTCCTTTAGAAACACCATGATGGATCAAGATGAGACTAACCATTGTATCATTGTTTTTGATAAAGTTAACAAAACGAAGTACAGCTCTGAGGAGGCTATAAGTACTTAAGCAAGGATCTCCCATTAAATACCTATTAATTTTAGAAAAACAGAATGAATGCTTATTTTTGTATTTCTTAATTCATCTTAAAAATATGAATAGATAATTCTTGAGACTTATTCATGCAAAAGTATTTGGGTGAGTAATCTCTTAATGAATGAGTTAAACATAAAACATGTAACCCAACTCGCATACACCTGGGTTTCTATACAACTTACAGATCCCTCCAAGCAACTCATAAAAAAGCATTATTTTAAGACATTTTTTATTATCATAATATTTTTTAACATAAAAGGGGCAGCTAAGTAAAACTTTTTTACAAACACAAGCCGCCAATTATAATTCAAAATGTGATGTTTTAGTGGTAAGGCCGTTAACAAAGCTTTACTTTTAAAAGCGCGCATATTACCATCAATTTTTTATTCAGTTCTATTCAGAAAAATTAACATTATATTTATCTTTAAAATTTCACTTAACTAACGGCTGTAAAAAATCATGATTCAGGAAATCAAATTTTTTCATTCCCATGACAAAATTATCAGAGTATCCATGTTTGGAAATGGAATGGAGCGAGAAATAGTGGAATTAGAAAAGAATAAAGTAAACAGACATGTAGACAACACTATAAATTGTACAGAAATATCTGAAAATCAGCCATTTTATTCAACTCTTAGAGAGAAAGAAAGGAATAGGGAAGCAAAGTGAGAACTTCTAAACATGGGGGGAAGCAAGGATGTAATCACCTTCAGTCTTTTCAGCTGGCCCATGATTGAAATACCAGGATCTTTATACATATTTCCCATTTTTTCTTGACAATTCAAATAATATTGTTTGTTTCTTTGTATTTTTTTTATTATGAAAACTTTAGATCTTGGTATGTTATCCCTTGCTAAGTACACCCTTTTTCACTCTGGTTTATTTTTTAACCATAACACCTCAACAATTTATGTACAAGCTAAAAAGATGAATGATTCACTTTGCATTTTTTATATCAAATATCAAAATAAAGATTTTATTAAAAGATACTTGGATAAGGATGCATAAATAACTCAAGGGTTTGATGCTTCAATGATCAAGGTGGAGTTTTCAGTTTCTATTTCAAATTTTGTTTTCTGGCCTGTACTTTTAGTAAAATTGTAAAAATAGATGGATGGAACTCTTGCCTTGAAAATTTTCGATTTGGGATGTTTTCCAAAGGTTTTATGATTTCATATACATTGTTTGATTCTTTGATTGGTTTAATAAATATAAGCGATTGTGTTATTTGTCAATGCTTTTCTTTATATTGCTTATAGTTTTTCTGATAAATGAATACTGATTTGGCCAAATGAGGTTTTTATATCACATCATTTTAAATTTATTAACACATTTTAATAATACAATTAAAACATAAAAAACATGAACACAATCTGCGTCCAATTCGTAACAATGCAAGTCTATTATATGATTTTTATCTTTAATTATGATTAAAAATCAAAATTAAAAATGCAAATTACACAGATTTCTAAGCATGCTTTACGTTGATTGATGCTATTACTAAATAGGATTAAACATCAAAAGCCATTATCTCTCAGAACAGCAATATGCTACTGTATACAACGCTATTATTGAAACATCAAATAGAAACACAATTTGGTTAACAACTTTTAATTCCAACATCTGGCATGAAACAGATAAAAACAAAGAACCAGTAACGTCCCCACTTGTTGCTCATAGGGAACTAGTCTTGCAAAAATAACGCTATTGAAAAATCATCATGTAACTATAAAAACCGTATGACATTCGAACTACCAATTAATAAGAAAATAATAAGAGAACAGTTCGTGTTTTGTTGTCTCGTCTCGTTTAATTGCCATAATAGGAATGCCTATTATTTTACAAAACCTGCGCTTTATTTAGCTTTACATATATTAATTGCAAAACATATCATAAATATCATAAAAATTAAAATTGTATTGCTATATTTAGAGGCAGATTAATGCGTTAATCTCATTTTCAATGCATATGACATTTCATATATCTCATAACCAGGTTTATGTTAAACTATTTATAGAAAAAATCAATTCCCAATCATTTCTTTTTTCATTGCAACTAAATATCAATTAATAAGAAGGTTAGCCAGGTGGATCTGATGTCTGCTTCTAAATGTCATGATTATTTCCAATAGGGATCGCATTACATAGATATATAAATAGAGTATGATGTAATCAAATGCAATTAGAATATCAATACATAAAAATGTGACTCATCATCAGAATAAGCAATTACAGTAATGAAAGGACCCATGGTCCTATGCTCACACAGTTTGGAACCTTCAGAGGAATGTATATCCTGACTTTCAAACCAAAATATTGATTTGGATTTTTAGTCTCGAACTTTGAGAAACTTAGATAGCACAGTTGTGTGACCTTGTCTGATGACCTTTGACCTTGAAAATTTTACTTAGTCAGAGCTCAGTAAGGTCTTTTGTGATTAAGCTGACCAAAATTTACATCCAAAAATCAATTTGTAAAAAATCAACTTTTTTGACCTTTCAAAGGTCACTGAAGGTCAAGTAAATCCTAAAACAAATGTCAGATTTGAACTCCTGGCAACTTGTAGATGATTTTCAAAAAAAAATTTGGTCAAATTGAAGCAAGTTAAAAAATAACTTATTTTTACTGTTTTTTTTACGTCAAATATCTCAAAAACGGTAAAAATTTGATGCTGACATATTTTGAACAATATGTAGGGAATACTTAAATCTAGTAATGATGTAATTCATTGCAAGAAATAATCAAGTATAAGGCAAACTTTGAGAAACTTGTCAATCACAAAACCTGCCATTGACTTAATACATGAGAAAGATTCCTGAAAATGACAAGTCCTACTTTTTGTCAAATTTTATAGAGTAAACACAAAAAACTGTAATTCCAAGAGCTTTGAAATCTTCAGAGGTCATAAGTTGCATATAAAGCAACTACTACAAGTTATTTGAAAGTTCTTCTTCAACAAAATGTCTAATATTTCCAGAAAATTTGACTTTTTGACATCAAAATCAGCAATTTCTCAGAAACCGGGCGAACTTGGGAAATGGCGATGAGAGGTCAAATAGGCATTATGGATATGCATAAAATGAATGTGGTTATGACTCAATCCGAATAGCAGTTTTAATTTGTGCGGCCAATGTTGACGGACGGACGGACCAACGGAAGGACGGTCGCCAACAGACGCCTGGTCGATCCCATATGCTCACTGTGTGAGTCAAAAAGTATAGAATTAAGTTCAAGGTCAAAAGAACATGAAATACCTTAATCATGTGGGTGTCACTTTTGCTTTAATCACCTTGTTCAAGATGAGTTGCTTCAAGGCCAAGCATACATGGGTGATCAATTTGCAATAGTTGCTTTTTATACACACATTTTTTGTCACCATAATACTGGCCATCCATAAGACACAGACCCCCTCTAATCTTGTGTTCACTATGGAAATGAAAAGAGAAGCACTGGTATCTAACCTGCTCGCAGAGTCTAGTTAAAAACTACCCTCTACCTAGTATAGACTATATTACAGTTTAGCAGCCCCACCCCGAAGATTGGTGACTGTGACAGCCCGGGTAATAAATCATTTCAAATCTACCATGCTGAACCTTTCTCAACCAATCAGCGAAGTGGAAGGAACAAGTGCTAACTACGTGAATGCGGTGATGTCAGAGGAAATGACCATATAGAAAGTCGTCTGTATTTGAACGACTAACACTGATTGGCTCGGTGAGATCAGAGATTTATTGTAAACTGAAAGAGTGAAGACGAAGCTCTCTTTTAAGAAGTGAAGTTGAACGAATGCAAAGGGTAACTGGTATCATGATTCCCTCATAAAAGTATACAATTGATACAAAACAATAAAATGATGTGTCTCATGATACTCTCATTATAGCCTATTATATGATATATCAAAAACGGGTTTAAGATGATAATGGGGCAATTGGTAGGGGGGTGTAGTTCAGTAGGTTATATGCTTCAGTACAGTTGAACCATCAAAGTGTCCCATGGTCTCCTTAAGGAGATCCCCTCAGATCAATACAGAAAACATCATCCTGTGTTATAAGCAAAGAAGACCATATAAGGTTAAGATGACATTAAATGTTAAAATGATCAATTACTTACACTCAATCAACCTACTTCGATAACATTGACTTGACTTTAAAAAATCAATCAAAATGTTTGAAAATGATTCAAAATACTTGAAAATGTTTTTAATCTTTTGGCGATTATTCATTTTTACCAAAAGGACACCCCCTCCCTAATTTAAATGAGCCACGACTGTTAATATTCAACTCTATCATTGCAAATGAACAACAACAAAATAGTTTTAAAAAACAAACTATGAGAAATGTGATACATATATAAGTGAAAGGGTGAGAGAGATCATATGAAACCTCTCTAATACATGTTGATTAATTTGGAAATAAAACTAGCTAAAGTTAGCGTGATACGAGGCGTATATGATCCACTGTTCAATCAGCAAAACATATCGCCTCTTTTATTCGGCATCACATCACCCGTAAAAATGTCACCAAAAAGATAAGTTTTAATTTTCTCCCTATTCAAACTTGTTTCCGTTATCCTTATGCATTCAAAGACGATTTTTTATATAAAAAGTGTGACTGCCGAAGCTGAACAGCTATGACATATCTATTGTTTCCATGGTTACTTATAAAAATCTGAGCAGAATATTAAAAGGTATAAAACAGCGGGATGTCTAGACTATGTGCTAGTAACTTTTCAATGAGTGTCCGACATTTGAATGGATCCACTGACGAGAATCCTCAAATAAACTGGTAAATAAATCGTCAAAGAAACTCTTAATCTAATCTACACTTTTAGTATTCAGTTTCGACCAAAACACATATCTTCAATGATATCTATTGCCCTATTGTAAATACAAGCGGGTCAAAGCTGCGATAAAAATGAATTATATTGATGAGGGTCTCGTCAAAAACAAAGTGATAAATAAGTCAAGAAGTTCGTTTATAATGATAGCAACATGACAAAACCTAACTTAACTGAGCTTGATTAAAGACATGAACAGTGAGGTACATAAAGGACCAGGATGTGTTGGTATGACGACGTTCAGATCATTATCAGTCACCGGGCCATCCCATAATTCAACATAACACGAATAAAATATTAGTAAAAGTATAACGTTTAGGAATTTGACGATTTCAAATATAGGATAACACTTCCTATTCAAGCGGACTTAGTTAACTCAATTCAAACAAGCCCCTAGCAAGACATGAGGAAACTAACACTTAACCTTTCATCTGTGTCCCTTTACTGGGAACTGCCAATTATTAATGGATGAGATTACGTTGAGCTTTTCTTTTAAAATAAGTATTTCGAATAGACATTGAATAATTCAATATAAAAAATAATAATTTATTGTAAAACAATGAATTTATGTACAACTTATCCTCAGATAATTTTATGTTTAACTGCCATGAACAAAAATATTTCATTGTCTCCCTCAGGAGCAGATCACTACAGCCAGGCATGCCTCGCATCTATAACTCTCCCCTATTTTATATATCTGAAACTACACTTGGCTGAATAGCTCAGGTGTAAGACAGATCTAAAGGTACTGGTTCAAATCCAACTGGAGTAGAGACTTTTTACTACATTAATTATATAAAAATTGAAATAAACATTCTAGTTCCCATATTGATAACCTAATTCCAATGCATTGTACTTTTACAATGTTTATCAAACTTCATATAAACAATGTTACAATTTATTGCCATCTTCTCCAGAAATAGCAGCCAAAATTCTAGACAAAATATAATATTCCTATATACTCCAATTTAATTGAAATATGAACAAATAGCTGAATAAAAATACATTAATAGATTGTATTTTTTCTTCAGTATACATCAGTATAATGTTGAATAGATTTTTCTAAACAGACCTTAGACCATCTAAAAATCCAAAAACTAAATGTACATCTTGGCTCAGTAGACATAATAATACATACAATACAGTGAACGTGTCAAAACCTAGAATAACAGATTTTGGGGGGATGAAGCTCTCTTTTAAAAAACCAAAATGAAACTATTGGAAAGAGCAAATCAACATAGATATTGTGATTCAAGGTTACTTGACATTCCAAGATTTATGAACATTTTATTTAGAGGCGATTAATAAATCATTTCAACAGTATCTGAGGAATTCATAACCAAGTGTAACCTCTAACGCTCACACATCTTACTCTCTGGAAGTGTACTCCTTGTGTTTATTCATTCATATAAGTGTAGAATGACACCATGATTAAAAAATCTTCTTTTTCTTTCTTAGCCTCTAACGCTCACACATCTGACTCTCTGGAAGTCATACAAGTATAGAATGATACCATGATTAACAATATCATCTTATTCTTTCTTAGCCTTTTTGCAAAACAGTAACATAATAGTGGAGTGGAGTAGAATGCATAATCTGCATAATTATCTTTTCAATGTAAGTTTATACACTAACATTATGCACAAATAGATTCATAAATTGTCCTCGTTGACTCTCCTTTAATGCCCAAATGACATCAATATGTTGTTGCTCTTAATGCCGTACATGAGAGTCAATCTCCCA
Source organism: Owenia fusiformis (assembly GCA_903813345.2). Classification (NCBI taxonomy): domain Eukaryota; kingdom Metazoa; phylum Annelida; class Polychaeta; order Sabellida; family Oweniidae; genus Owenia; species Owenia fusiformis. Next base: position 689,484 of record CAIIXF020000008.1, read on the forward strand.
TGATTCAAAGGAGTCCCAACTCCCTCAAATCAGGGCTACATCAAAATAAAGAAACACTTAATATAACATAATACTATATAATGTCAATGTTTAAACTGTTCATAATAGAATATTACATCATTACAGTATATCTTTACTTGTTCGTTAATGCACCGAGTCTTTTTGGCTAATCATCCAGAATGATGGCAATGTCAATGTCACAGGTTTTACACGTGATTTCACATGCGGTCCAATGTAACTTTTCCCGGAATTGTGTTCACTAAATTACACAAAATGTACAATGGTTTAATAAAGCAAGAGAAATGTGTAAGCAAACCATCCATGAATATATCTTTTTTTGGTGGTACAATTTCTGGATATCTTTTCTTGATTATCTCAGTACAATGTTAAATCCTCAAAGATATTCATACAAAATCAGAACTATCTACTTATCTGTGAATTTCGCCCATTTTCAATATATTTCCAATTTCATATATGACCACCATGGCCATGGTATCAATGGGTTGTACAAGAATCAATGGTGTTCCAATGAGTTTAATATGAGAATTATCCCACTTCATTTGCCTAAACCCATGATGAACTTGTAATCCTTTTCAGGTCATATATATTTACAACATTGAACTCCCCATGTATAAGTTGGGTTATCAAAGAAAATAAAGTAAGTAAGTAACAGGGGAGGGGTGATTCAAGAAATAATCAAGAAGAATGTTTAAATGCATAAGAAGTGAACTAGGAGACACAAGCCTACGATGATGAGAGAAATGGGGCAGATAGAAAATGATGGGACAATCCCAATGTACGAGATGATGATGTTAAAGATTCTGAGGCAAAGGCGGAAAGCATTAAAACCAAGGCTGTTGACAGAATATGAAAATCTGACTTTGACATATACAAATGGATTCAAAAGATGTGCTAATAGGCTGTAAGTAAAGAAATATGGACTGCAAATTTTAACAAACTTGGGTTTATGCACTTATGAACATTTAGAGACACTTTTCCTTTTTAACCTTGAATTCCAGCCAACATATCCTATAATAGTCAGAAACGTAACTCCCCATGCAGATTTGGACAATTAATTGGTGATTGTGCATATAACACAAATCAGTTCAAGCAGATGTTGTCCTAGAAATGCGTAAATGGCCCACAAAAAGATGAGGCAAAGTCACATGATGTTACGCAGGTTAAATCCATTGCACCAATTTTTCAAGTTTATCGTCCATATCAAATAATCAAATATATTATAGAGGACATTTAGGATTGGGTTCAGAGAGTACAGACTTTGACATGATTAGAAAGATATCTTTGATCAACTCCCAAATAAAATATAATCAAATATATGTCACTAAGTACACATCATGTTGTGAAAAATACACAAGTATGATGTGCTTAGAGAGGTTGATATTATTTGTGTAAATGAAATGGAGAGACTCCAAATTGAACATTGCAGAATAGCATATTGCAATATAGGCCAGGACCATCTTTTAAGTCCAAACTTGGACAGAACAGGCAAGAACAAGAATTCAAATATTAAACACATACTTTGTAAATGCATATCTTATTTTGTTTATACATGTCTAGAGGAATATCATCTTAGAATTATGGAATTAAAACATACTTTACTATGACATACAGGGTGACCCAAAGTAACAGGACTAGAACTACTTGTATGATAAAAATCACAGTACCCCAGAAACTTTTTATTATAAAAGTTATGTATGAAACATTGTTTGAATTAATACATCCATTAATAGCCATCCTTCATTCAAATGACTTCATTTATCACTCAATTCATATCTCGTCAACATGAATGATAACTTGGCGCATATTGCAACAGATTTCAACATCTTTTAGATAACCCATGAGCAAAGTGATATTGCTGCCATGTTTAAGAACAGAAAATAGAGAAAAAGAGAGGAATCAGCAAGGAATTACATAAGCAGCTCTAAATTGTAAAAATGCCAGAAAATTCAGTGGTTTATTTAAATTTTTGAGAAAAAAGGTTACACATAAGGTAGATTCAACTCAAAGGTGATCCTTTAGTATTAGGTCAATATGAATGTAATTGTTTTGCAATAATGAGTCTCTATCAAGTAGGTATAGAACATAAAGCTGATGCTGAAGTGCTTGATGAACTTGTTGCTAGCGGTTGTCATGATAAGGCAGCACTAGAGAAGAAATAGGTGCAAAATTATATCACAGAAATTCTGTATTGTAATTTCATGACACATGGAATCTCCTGTCCTAACAGCTTGGCTTATTCTAAACTTGTTCCCATAAACTCACCATGCTATTGCATTATAGAAGTGAGGGAAGCATGTCAGAGGCGAGGAACTTTGTCTGATGCCTCCTCCCTACAATTCGGGCATTAATAGCAGGGAAACCTACAATCCTACATTACTATCATTGCCATTATCATAACATAGCACAAGATACTGCATTGTCAAACAAACAAAAAAGTCAACAATTCTCACAATATCCAAAATGGCAAGACCATAGAACATGTTGAACAACTGAAAAGAAAAGAACACCAACACTCTAACATCAACATTCTGTTCCGAATCACTCATCATCCTAACTTAAACCTAGACACCTATTATAGTTCTCCTCCAGAGATGGTAGGGACTGTAGAACTCACAATATAGCATTGTTAACATTTTGGAGAGAATATAGAAAGAAGTCTAATGCACAGCCATATGGAAACAATAGAGGGACATCCCAACTTGAGTTATTTCTCTTGTCTGTGTCAACTAAACTATAAAATGTTTGAGTTGACAAATACATAAGTGTTTTGATTTATCAACTTATCGTAGTCACCCACTCTTATGTTCTGAATTGCGTGATTTGGCACTTAAACTTCCTATTATAAAAAAACAAATTTGAAAACAAATATCAATAATACAAATGCGGGTCCTTCTTATCAAAATGTGTAGGTCGATAGTAGATAGGTCATTTGGCAAGTAGGCATGTAGAGGTACATGTCCCGCTATCTCGCCTGTCAATATATGATGTTATATATGATTATAGGCACTCTCGTATAGTATTGTACAGCACGATTCTGTCATTTTGAACTTCATTTTTGACAAGTGAGAAGTTTCTATAAAGGTGAAAAATAAGTTTTGAAGACCATATAGTTCAATATGCTCATTAATCACCGTAAAGTAGTATAATTCCAAAAGATAGGGTGACAAGATAACTTAAAACATGCACTCTATGTACTTTGAAGCCCAAATTATGCAAATACACAATTTTAAAAAAGGACCTGCATATGGTCTGAATATAATTCTTACTCACCTAGAATCTTTTATGATGTACATGCTACTAAATATGTTAGCACTAATTGGGCAAATTGAAGGTCCAACATTTGGTTGTGCCATTGTGTTTGATCATTTGGTTGTGCCATTGTATTTCAAGTCAATCTGAAAGCATAAATTTTAAAAGATGAATAAAAAGAATTGTTATTATTCTGATGTAAAGTAACTTTCGAATGATATAAACCACATTTTAAAGCATTCTCTACTGCACCATATGGGAACCATTGTGTCCTACATTAACCTAGCATAGCTGAGGAATTATAAACTTTTCTTGAAAAATCATCTGACAATTAGAGTGCATTTCACCAGGATACAGCTACAGTAGCAAATATTTATACTAAGGAACAAGTGAATGAAATGTGGATGGCAGCTTTATACACTGGTCATTTGTCAAGAAATACTAGAAATATTGCCCTTTAAAGGGTAAATTCAAATAAGTAGAGGATTTGGTGAAATTGAGCAGGCTCAAATGAGAATTACTTTTTGGTTTGTTTTGTTTATCAATTCCATAAGAGACCAAAAATTTGAGGACTCAAGATTTTTTATAAACTGATTTGAAGGTGAGGCTTGTCAGAATATCTTGACCATTTCTAAGATGTCAATGACCTTGGTACTGGTGGCTATTACTTACTAGGGACCACCTCAAACAATCAAACAATGTTTAACTAATGTAAAAATACATACATCCAAAATGCAGATATTTTCTATGGTATGCTCGAAGCCCAAAACTACTTTGACCCACACCTCAACAAAAGTTCTTGTTACGGGTTCAGAGAAATGCTCCCAATATGAGAAGGCACACAAGTTCTGAGATTTCTAAATGGTCCCCCAAACACATCAGCAGTCAGCACACTCCCATGAAATACTCTCTCTTTCTCATGGTAGTAAGGTGCATCCAAGACACTTGTTTGTTGTTTAGAAATCTTGAGATTTATTAATTAAGCAGTGTTTATATCAGTACTCAGACCTAGGGTAATTTATCTTGGTAAGCTGTCATTTCTTCTGTTGACCACTGTTGACCTTATCTACTAATACCTACTGGACACATGTCTACCTAAAATGAAATGTTGCGATGGAAGATAGCATTTTCATGCAAAATAATGTGAAAAAAAACACAATGAAATTAACAAACAATGAGACATTAAGTCAATATTTTAGATATTGAGAAAATCATTCTCTTTAATAATTAGTGAGATACTGATTGGAGCAACCAATGTAATACTAGACGACATTTTAAATGTGGGTCATTGTCTGGGCAACTTACTTATTTTCACATTTATCATATTGACAATTAAATCTCTCTTTTTGATCCAGAGTATATTTTTAAAGAAATCAAACAATAAATTCTGAAGAAATATCATATATTAGCCCTGATTGGTTCATTAATCCTTCAAACATTCTTCCCTCCTTCATGTGGTGAATTGAAATGCCCTAATATACCCCCTGATATACCCCTACATCCAACAAACATATCTAGGGAAATACATAAAAGAGCCTTGATGCAAGACTCCATGTTCTCATTTTGTGCCATATTCCATTTTTCTAATTAATAGCCCAGCATCATGAAGCCACTCCTCCTGAGTTATTTACTTGATAACAAAATCTAGAATCTGATCATATAAATCAGAGAATATATTTATCTTCTACATCATTTCATCACAATATATGGAAAGCATCAACCAGGGGGGTAGAACGGCCCATCCCTAAATGTTTTGTTCATGTCTTATCTACACTTTTTCTCTTAAAATATGAATGAAGTCTCTACTTTCCTTGCATTTCTGTACAATTTAAAGTGTTGCCTTCGTGCACATTTACTTTATTTCTCTGTGATTCCATTGATTGTCATTCTATTTTCTACTTCAAAATACGATAAAGAGGAAGTTTTTTTGCGGGTGAGGTAACTCAACTCAACTATTTTGCGCAGTGTTGAAATGCCTCCAAGTCTCCTAACAACAGCTCTATTGTCTTTCTCCAACCATTTATATCTTTTTATCACTCTATTGGGGGTATTTTCAAACTGGGCGATAATGGGCTTGGATATTTTTACAAACATTTTTGCCTGAAGGAACACCCTCTTTGCCCCTAGTGCAATGATTTAGGAGCAATTTAGCCCATCTACAATCACCATGAATTTTCTCTTTGATACCAAATTTAGTAGTTCTTTGAAAATAAGTTCTAACAAAAATTTGATGGTTTTGACATATGTTGTTTGACTCTTTAGGATTGAAGCCATAGCAGATAAAAGCAGGTATAAGTTTTCCAATTAAATTGTAGTTTATCGTATATTATCAAGTGTTTATTAGAGCAGGATCAAAGCCATCAAGGGGGAATCATCTATCTCAACATCACCATGCCATTCTAATGCATGGTTAGCATCAAAATTGAGCCAAGCAATATTGGTATCAACAATCTAAACACAAGTTTTAATTGTTTGTTCTCTTATTATCAGCTGAATGAAGGATAAGTATCAAAGCAAAAGTTAACTTGTTATCATACAATTATTTTTTGATGATGGTTTATCAGAGAGTTATCTTCATTTGAATGATTACAAGGTAGTTTTCCAATCCCACATCTGACACCGAATGTAGCGACGTAAACCACCTGACTTACCACATAAAAGATGAAGAGTCTTTCATCATAATCATCTCAATGCAGTTTATTAATTTTTCAGATTCAAATTCCTAAGTTGAGGTGACAAAAATGATTATGATCATTGTTTTGAGTGTATATGATAGGTAGTAAGCTAGGACACAAAAATGTTTTTACCAGTGAACAAATTGAAATTACTTGTTTCTTATGTATTTTTATGTGATACTTCAGAATTTTTTTGTCTGACGCGCCGTATCCGGGGCGAAAGTTGCCAAAGTGGGGTTTTAGACCCTAATATAGAAAATAACAGGGGGTACTTTATTATCCTTGAATAACTTTTTCAGTTGATCCTTAATCATCACAATAACTTTACTGGAAGTTGTTAATATCATTCTTAACTAGTATGCAAAGTTTCAATGATCTGTCATTAATGGTTGTCATGGAAACCATGATCTTTGTTGAAAAAGTCCATAATTTTGGTAAAACCTTTACCTCTACATCATACAGAATATGCATTATTTTTCAAATCAACAGATATCAGAACATGTTAGTACTCTAAGAATTATCAGGACAGTTCAGACATTTGTTTAAATATAATAGATATTGTTATTCACATGATTGGGTCACAGACCATACAATTACATAGGTGATCAAAAGTGGGCGTCGCCCTTATAATAGTAGGTGATTACGTTTCCCTATAAATACAGATTTTAAGTTGACTTGAGATACAATTCTTTTACCATAATCTATATTGAGCAATTCTGGAAGATACATATAAGTGTTGTAGGTATTACATCATGCTAGGGATGGGGGGAGTATATGGGGGGGTAGAGGTAACCAGCCTTATATAAAACTCATATATAAAGTATTAGTTTAAAAGTGGGGTTTGCCTTCATTATAACAGGGTTCATACACCTTTTTAAAATGAAAATCCCTGACATTTCCAGGCAAAAAGGAAAGTCTTGCCCATCCCACTAAAAAGTCTCAAACAACTGTATTATTTAAGACAAGACATATTATGAAACATTTTGGGGTTCTCATTTAGTACCATTTTCTCATACCGGTAACTTAGAATTACTTCTAAAAGCCATCTTATTCACCAATTTATTCCTGATAGATTACATTTTTAATTTTACAGATTTTACATTGCATAAGGTTAAAGGTAAACATACTTGTACAGGGAGTACCCAGTAAATGTTAAGGGGGTGAAATTATTTGGGTTTGCATCACTATGAGTGAAGCGAAACCCAAAAGGGAATACTGCGGTTCACCTCCCGAAATTTTTAAAAATTTACATTGTAAATGGTGCATTCTAAGTATTTCAAACTATAATTTGTCAACTACTGATCATTGTTAACATTATATGATAACAATAACCTGGCATTACTATTGTCTTCTCCCTTTGGGAAAATCCACACCAAGACATGACACCATATTAGAAATTCCTTCTCTAGTAGCGACACTATACGGAATAGTCCTATGATACCAAATAAAATAATCGGTATTTGTATTATCAGGAATCATGCTTCTTCTGAAAACAGCAACTTTTTGAGTAGCAACAACCTTTTTTCTAGAGCATGTGCCCATCTGCACAATTAATCTGAACCAAAAATGGTGAAAGTGTCTTTTTGAGCAGAGGCCCTATATGACCAAAGCATCAGTACATAAAGTTTGAACAAAATCTGTGAACTGATATTTGAGTTATTGCCTTGACAGATGGGCAGATGAATAGACTGATGTAAGACCAGACTGTGGAACAGACAGCTTTGTGGAAACAACTGAATGTTAGAATTTGGATTTCATTGATATCCTGTCATAGCCTAAAATGAATTTTGCTGGAACATTATATTTCAACATTGATAAAAAATTCCCTGACATATCTACTGTTTCAAAATTCCCGGACATTTTTGACTCTTTTTGACCCAATTTTAACATTCCCTGACCTTTCCAGCACCTGGAAATTAAATCAATTTCCCTGACATTTCTATTCTTAATTCTAAATATGGAGTTTAACTTATAAGATACAATTATACTGTATATCTGTTACCATAATTCATATCAAGCATTTCTGGAAAACACATAGTATAAGTCTTGAAGTGGGGGGATAGAATGGGTGGGTGTGGGGGGGGGCTATGCTAACCAGCCTTAGGTATAAATCTCATCAACATAATTTTGTGTCTCATAGTCAGTATATTTCTTGGCCTTGCATTTTCTTAGCATTATATTTTTCCCTTTGGTTAAGTTGCTGCCAAGCCTCTTCTCATCATTTCATACCGAAATATGTGAAGCCCTCCCAGCACTTCACACTTTCACTGGGTGTAACACTGTAAGTGCCATGGTTCGGAGGGGCAAAGTAACACCTTTCAAAACAATGGCAAAGGTGGAGAATCATACAGACACATTCAAAGGACTAGGACTCTCAGCAGACATAAATGACGAAACAACCAGTAAAGTAGAAAAGTTTGTATATACCATATACAGGGTGTTTCATATGTATGCACCTTATACATTAAACTCATACATGTAGCATTGCCACCGTATTATGTTATATATCATTTTGTTCCTTATGAAAAGTTAATTAGGACTGAAAAGTTTCAGAATCAAGTGGTGTCCCTGAAAAAAGATACAATCCAACAAAATATGTGGGTAAGGGGTCATTTATAAGCACTTTTGTAAGGATTTTTATGCCTGTCTGGAGATCTGTTCACTTTGTCTGCTACCCAATTATGGCGATAAAGGTGGTCCCATGGTCCCTGAACTCCCTATAAGCCACACCATGAATCCTGTCTATACCTCTTTGTGCATAACTGCCACTGATATGTGGACTGAGCTCTGCCATGGTGACAATAGCAAGAAATGTGCAATACGGAAACTAAATTTGTCATTTAAATTGTCCTCAAAATCACCAGAAATTGCCGTCTAAATGACCGGTACCCACAATCTAGATTATAACTTTTGTCAGTGACACCCCTGGATTCTGAAACTTTGGAATCTTATGTAACTTTCCATAAGCCACAAAATGATATGTAATATGATACGGTGGCAATGCTACATGTATGAGTTTAGAGGGGGGGGGGTGCATACATATGAAACACCCTGAATACTAGTATGGGAAACCTCAAATATCCCAAATCCAGATATGTGTTAAGCCAGATATGTGTTATTTAAAGAGAAGTTTAGGCCCCATACTAAAACAATAACTGACAATGAAGGAACAGATATTAGTCTACTTCCCCCTTGTTAAGACTCCCCAATGCATCACTTAGCAAGAGCCAACTACCAGGCACTTATCTGGCGTATAGCCCATTTTGAAAAACCTAATATTCCAGGACCCGATGGGCACGGGTGGAAACTTAATGATTCTAAAAAATCTGGAAGTTCAGTAGGTAACAATAGATATTCTACCACAAGAGATTGTTGATATCTTAACACTAGGGGAAGAATCAGAAGATGACCCAGAAGATATACCCCATAAGATCCAAAATTATGTTGATGAGATTTATAACTAATCCTGACTAGCTTTGCCCCCCCCATCCCCACATTCGAACCCCCCCCAGCCTGTTGGAATAACATCAAGACTTAAATGTGTTTTCCAGAAATGCTTAATATGAATTAAGGTAATAGAAATTCAGTATAATTGTACCTCATAAGTTAAACTCCATATTTATAGAAAATGGTAGTAATCTATTATCATTATGAGGGCAAAGCCCATCTTTGATCACATTTGTATTGTAATTGTATGGTCTTTGACACTTTCCAATAATGTAAATTGCAATATCCTATATATTGAGATAAATCAGAACAAGATCCAAAAGATGTACCACATGAAACTAAAACTTTAAATATGAGTTTTATATAAGGCTGGTTACCTCTACCCCCATGTACCCCCCCCCCCACATACCCCACCCCCCATCCCTAGCATAATGTAATACCTACAACACTAATATGTATCTACCAGAATTTCTTGATATAGATTATGGTAATAGAAGTACATTATAATTGTATCTCAAGTCAACTTAAAATCTGTATTTAAAGGTAATGGTAATCACTTACTATTATAAGGGCGACGCCCACTTTTGATCACCTATGTAATTGTATGGTCTTTGACACTTACCAATCATGTGAATAACAATATCCATTATATTTAAACAAATGTCTGAACTGTCCTGATAATTTTTAGAGTACTAACATGTTCTGATATCTGTTGATTTGAAAAATAATGCATATTCTGTATGATGTAGAGGTAAAGGTTTTACCTAAATTATGGACTTTTTCAACAAAGATCATGGTTTCCATGACAACCATTAATGGCAGATCATTGAAACTTTGCATACTAGTTAAGAATGATATTAACAACTTCCAGTAAAGTTATTGTGATGATTAAGGATCAACTGAAAAAGTTATTCAAGGATAATAAAGTACCCCCTGTTATTTTCTATATTAGGGTCTAAAACCCCACTTTGGCAACTTTCGCCCCGGATACGGTGCGTCAGACAAAAAAAATCTGAAGTATCACATAAAAATACATAAGAAACAAGTAATTTCAATTTGTTCACTGGTAAAAACATTTTTGTGTCCTAGCTTACTACCTATGAGTAAGACACTCAGAAGAAGACACTCAGGGAGATATATCACTAACTATCATATTAACTTAATGAATACTTGTTGGTCCAATAATCATATGGAAAGAGTAATACTATATAGCCTAATGTAAGAGATGACAAACTCACCCTCCTAAATAAGCAATTTTATCACAGAATCTCTGATTTTCCCAGAGTTTTCAGGCTCATTTCCTCCAACTTATGAAAGTTGATATATAATGGGAGTAACTAATGATTATGTGGACATTATATGGGAGCAGTAGCTCCCCTGTCAACAAACAGCTATCAGAAAACATGGGCCTGGCCATCATTTATGGGACACCTGAGCCCCCATAGCTTGATACACCCCTGGCAAAATGTCCGTCTACTCAAAATTTATATTTATAATTTTCAATCTAAAACTTGAATGGAATGTCTGATTTTATAACATTTAAATATGATTCAAAGAATTAATTCCATGCTTCACTGTCTCATTTTTATGTATGTCATTTCTTTTGTCTGTTATTTCACATTTTAAATATACAACCACTGCGCATTTGATACATGAGTACTTTGATACCAGTGTCAGAGAACCTACATTTCCTAATTAGCAGGCATGTCTGCTGTATATTGGTGGGAGGGGAAGAGAAATAGAATCCATGACATATCTACAGAGGCAGCACTGGCAAATTAGAGGTGTTATGTAATCTGGTTTAGGTTACCATAGTTACAGAACAATCATTTTCAATGTCATGGAAGGTGTAGCTCTCCAGATAAGCCTGGCATCAGTGAGTCTGCCTGTAGCCAATGAAACACTCACAATATCGCAAAAAATGAAAAATTGAGTTTTATTTTCACTTGAAATGTGCAATTCATGTGGTATCTATACACTAATACAGAAGATATCATTTCTTTCAAAAAAGATGATATCAGAGTCATTTCAAAAATAGATTAAGTTGAAACATGGATATTGCCAACGTTAGTTTAATAAAGGATCCTGCCCAAGGTTTTAGGCTTGGCCTGTCATTTCACCTTCCTACAATATTTGTTTACAATAATAATTTGGCAATGAGAGTTATAAATTGAATATTTCGTAGTTTGTGCTTAGAAGTGTACTAGCTGCTTTAATCAGCTGATAGTCTGAGGTTGGTGATAAGAGAGCGCCATCTGGTTAATTCCCACCAATGTGTGTAATAAAATAACAGTACTGGCCAGTTCAAGGTGATTGTGTACACTGCCCAGATTATATATATATATACCCCACATAACTACCATGTACATGCAAAATATGAAATATGGATGCCATCAACCACCCAGAAGAGGATGAGGTTTCTAAGGGAAGAGGAGAGGGAAATGCGGCAAAGATGAGGATCACAACAACAAAATAAAAATAAAAAATTTGGTTAAGACAACTGCATTGGCACCTGAAGTTTTATCAACTGTTTAATTAATTAATTAATACTTAAATGGGCTCAACATTTACCTAGAATCACCATTGGTTATCAATGCTACCAAAAGTGGCCCTCTTGTGAATGGTACCTAACATTTTGATCATCCCTCGTATATTGTCAATGATCTTGACCTATTCACATTATAACAAGGCGAGCTGCTAAATAAAGCATCCACCTAAGGCATAAGGAAGTTGGAAGAAATCATCTTTCCAAATATTTATGATCAAATTATCGATTGGGACTCGATCAAATTGTCTGTCAATAAAAAGGCCATCTTAACACTGTTTGAACAGCTATATTGCAGTCATTGAAAAGTTTGAAAACATACAGGAACTTAACTATCATATTCCCTGAAGTTTAATAATTTTCCTTCTTGATATATAAATTTCCATCCCTGCTTCCCCCTTTGATAAATCATTCACCACCAATGGTCTATGAAACAGTCTATTCAACGGCATATGGAAGAAAATGCTATACCAATGCAACAAAACAACTGCAGAGAGAATACTGAAAACAGATGAACACAAAGAAAGAACACACTGAATATGACTCATTGAAAAATTCAGTCCTAGATATAAGTTTAAGATCTTGAGATTATAAATAAAAAATGTACTAAAAAGTGTTTACGTAACAGTTTGGACAATGGTAGAAGTCACACCAAGTACATTCTAGTAGGTGGTATCTGTATATAACAATATATTTTGGTGTCCCAAACTGTTTGCAACATTTACACGTGTCATCCACACATGTAGATTGAACACGTTTCTAAAGGACGGCTGACCAACTTTTCACAATATGATAAGATACTTATAAGATAATGTAAGATAGCATCAGATAGTGCTAGATAGGAAAATGGTATCTGTATCAGTTGAATCATTCTGACCTACTTCCCATCCTAAATATCTAAGGTTCTATAAGAAACTCGAATGGTATATTACATAAAACATGAAAAATAGTGATTCAATCAAGCAAGAACCCATGTATATTATAACCAACGTCTCATCTTTTATGTTGATCGAACTGATATACAGAACTTAATATGCATGTGTCCTGATGTGATTTAATACATCTGTTTTAACATGATTACTTATGGAATCAACAGACAAAAGGAGATACTACATATAAGTACATGTGTGATAAATATTCATATGTAGTCAAAGTAAATACATATACTGATATCTTGAAAACAATAGAACATTGCAAGACGCTTACATAGTAAACGAATGCACCAAACCCTGCCACACGTGTGAGCTTGTCACACATACGCCCAAGGCTTAAGATTGTCTCAAGGTCATACAAAGTAGAGCAAAAACAGTTGAATCGGTTAAGAATAGAGTGAAGTAACAAGTAATCAACATTCAAAATAGTACGGAAATGTTAGAAAACGAGACAGTTCATTGAAATTTTAGAAAAAAACATTGATTTGTACCACAAGAGAAAAAAAATTGTACAGGTAGCGATAAGAAAGAGAACACGTTCAATGTAGTAGAGATAAGATACAACTTACAAAATGACTTACATCAGTTAAGTTCAGTTCAAAATGGAACAATGAAATTATGATACACAGTGACCTGAACAATCTCGGCCATTTTCATATAACATTGTTTTATCGCTACTTTGTCTAGCTATCTGTGTGGCACTCCTCTAATCCAAGTCCCTCTATTACTTGTTTTTGTCTGCTTTATCTTGTCCTCTACCAACTGCATTTGGACTTCCATAAGTGTCTTCATCTGTGGTGACCATTTGGCTAGGTTTCCTTGTATGAGGACCATTTGGCACAGTTTCTTTGCCTGTTTTACAATTGGTTGGATGTCAGCACTATTTGATATTCATTTCTCTTAATATGACAAACATTTTCACTCTTTGGCCATTGTGTTAACATTTTCATGCTCATTGCCCTCCGAGACATTGAGATGAAAAATGGAATGGCTAAGTTTGTCCACATATTACAGACAAGGAATAGCATTAGGGCTCTACAATCATTCTGGATTTTAAATGAGATGGTCAGGGATGATTTTCAAAAATATCATATTGCCACCCTTTTCTACCACCTCCCCCCAGGGGAACTCCATTCATTTCATAAACTATATCAGTGCATCTGTACTGTAATACAAACCTCAGTTGGTAATCAAATTCAAAAGCAAAGAACAAAAGTACATGGTATGGATTTGTGCTTATACTTTTCAGGGATGGAAAAACCTGATTATAGGAAAAGTATATTTATATAAATGATGCAGAAGCACTTGCCAAACCCAGTCCGAAATGAGTAACTAATAAAATGAGTCTAAATATGTGCTTTGAAAGGTACATTGACACATATATCACCTATTTCAACATTTGACATTTATTTTGCTATAAACCAACATAAATGGTAAAATAATGAAATAAAAATACAGGAATAAACAGAGACCCTCTGCATCAATACAAACTTTAAATGGTCATGGAATATATCAAAATCCAAGGCATCTTTGAAACATCTCATAAGATCATTTTTGTACATCAACATTTTCACACTAAAGGAACTGAACTTCATGAGTATCATCCATATACTAACCTAATCCAGTACACTTTCACATTTTGAACTTGCAAGGTAGTAGTGCAAAGGAGGTGATTTAAACGTTGTTATATATAGTGGATGAGTAAATCATGTCAAAGTATGACATAAATGAAAAGATAAGTACTAGAACGTTAGAACAGGTGGACCTTTTGATGGCCAATAAACCAACAACAAAACATGTACTTCTTACATGTGTAATGAGGTACACCTTTGCAAATAACTTAACCCTGTGGTGGCCAATCATTATTGAAAAAAAACTTTGTATTTCTATTATGGTTTATATAATGCAATCATACATGTATGAATATTATTAAGAATTTTATTGCACAACTTAAGTTCTGCAAATGAAGGTCGATAAAATAAAATAAGTGTACAGGTGTATTATATGACTATAAGGAACTACACGTAAACCTTTAGTCAAAGATAAGACAAAAGTTTAATCCAATCTTTGGTCAAGGAAGAGTTAAATATTTTGCCAAATGTTCTAAGATACATTTTAAAATTCAAGAACATATGATCAATTTCAGGGACTGATAAATACTTTCATGTCCTGCTTTGAGGGTACTAGTTCACCCTAAAGAAAAATGCCATTATGGTACAATGTTGAAATGAAAAATAAAAAAGAAGGATGCCATCAACAAAAAATAAACAAAATGAATTTAAAACAAAATTGTACAAAAAAGAAAAACAGGCAATTCATTTAAAATTAAGTGGAAAAATAAGAAACATGTGTAATTAGCACATAGAACTTTTATTCACGCCAGTACACCATTTCAGTCTTGAAGTGCAGGGACAGACACATATAAAATTAATTTCTATATCACTTATATTTAAATGGCTGATTTATCAGTGTCATATCACTAGGAGCTGTTCAAACTGACGATTAAAGTATCCATCTTGTATCTGACCTTGAAACTTAAATAGTTCCCGAGATATGATGCCCTTGTTCCCTCGTTGTTTCCCCGAGATATTCAATGATTTAACGTTTTATGCAGTACATCAATGGTCCTCAAGTCGGCACTTAACTTATTGAATATATCATAAAACAATCAATTTTATACGAACACTTATTTATTAACGATAGGACAACATGACAAATAATCTCAATTTGAAAATTTGTAAAGTACATGAGTAATAAAATTTTAATGTAGAGCCGGCACCAATAATTACAAATCTCTTGAAAGTTCTAGAATTAAATGACTGATAAGTGTATAACTGGAGTTATATAACGCTTTATCTTCTGTCTCTAAAGTGTATGTATCTTTACAGATATTGTTGTTAAGATGATTTCACCCTTGAGGAAAGTATCATAATGCTGATGTCTTGAAATGGAGAAAAAAAGTAAATATCTACATAAGCAAGAACTAAAATGATGAGGCATGATGCTATTGTTATAAACTGTTAAAATGCTGACCATGAGTCTATGCATTTAGATTTCAGATTCGTTTGGGGGACATATTTATGAGCAGATTAGAGATGAATTTTGTTCTAGAGATAGGAAGACCAACCTTTGAAAACAGATTTGCACTTTTAGATTGAATTAGTTTAACGAAATCATGTTGAACTGAGCACAACTTAAAACCAAACAATGGTAGACACAACTACATAACTTTACAATGTATTATCAGAAAATAATTGTACTTGAATGTATGAATGTATAAAATAATGGTACTTATAGTGATCCATATCTGCCAAAGTCAAGTCGAAGTCTCAAAATGTAAATTAAACATGTTCTTATATGCATCATTTAGTAGAACATGAAGCTCTTCAACATGTAAAACATATCCTGTCCTAGTTAATATGAATGGCATCATGTATAAGTATGTGGCAAGCATGAGTGGAGGTTGGCTGAAATTCAAATGGAGATTTTTTGAAGATTTTAGGCCTCTCTTGTCACAATTTGCATTTAAACAACTTTTTAATGCAGTGTTGGTTCTATTAGGCTATATTCTTAATCTTAGTTATATACTAAATTTTTTAGTTTAAGAAAAATGATAAGATAAAATTGTTGTCACGACTACCTACTAATACAAAAGAATGAAAAAACAATTATCAAACAATAAACCAAACGAGCTAAATGCGAGTATACTACAGATTACAAAGTCCAAAAAATAATTAAATTTTTCAATTTCTTAATGAGAGAAAGAAATCATTCCCACATCTGATGCAAGTCTAACATAGATAAGACAGTTTTTTATAACAATTAACAAAAGTTAAAAGTGGCTCGTATTGTCAGTTTTCTTAGGGCAAAGATAAGTCATACTGCTCTGTAATGTTGTATGTATACACAGGTGTAGCGACAAGTGCTTTACATGTATATACGATAAAAGGTAAGCCGGTAAGTAAGTACATGTATACCCAGGTAAGTAAAGGTAAGTACAGGTGAGAGTGAACAATGCGACATCTTTCTACAATCATCAATCAAACTAAATCGTGACAGTGGAAATATCCAATAGAATCAAATAAATTATAATTGTCGCATATGGAATTAATCATGTCGTCTTATTGAGCAATAGGGTTAAGATTTGTAAGATGATCAAATTAAAAACCTTAGTTCAATTCAGTTTAATTTAAAGATAAATTCATTTTGACTGAGACATTGAACTTGATCTGTCAATGGTGATGACCTAGCTCTACTTTACATATTCTATTTTCAAACAAGGCCTAAAAATATAAAACACTTTAATGTAACATATACTGATAAAAACCAGGAATTGTAATGAGATCCAATATAGTCAACAGTGCATATGATTATAATGTAATACAATACCACACAAGGGGGCTGAATTTAGTGGAGTGGTCAGGGGTGGGTGGAAGAATGTAGCAAATGTTAAAATGGGAGGGGGTGATTAATGCATATTCTCCACCTTAATGTTAAACAGTTAACATATTCTTTGATGGATTGCTTAACACTTCCACTCTGGTGAAAATAATAAATTAACAATACCCAAAGAAACATCAATTGGATTCCCAATGGATGCCTTCCTCACCTCTGGAAAAACAACTTTTAAGTTTTATTCATTATAGTAGTTGTATCTCCACTATAGATAGGAGTTCTAAATGGCAACTAACTCATTAGTCAAACCAGACAGAAAACCATTCAGACAATAACTTATCTTTTTCTGGTCAATTTTACACAATTCCCATGAAATGTTCATTAGATTAGCCACAAGATCCAGGTGTGTAGAGCTTTGAAACTTCATGTACCTGAGTCATGACTTTATCAGAACTCCCTCACCTGGCATATCTCTCATCATGTCTGTTCCTTGCATTTTCTCTCTATATTCTCTCAATTTCTGACACTTCCATCCAATTAAAAGTATAAACATTAAACCTCTTAACTTTGATTCCATATAGATTTAACTCACTGTCATTATTTTCTATTTTAAAACAAGACTGTTGTGATATTTTTTATATGGGATGGGATCTGCTATATCATTTATTTCACAAGCTTATCCCATATGAGATCATGGATGTCATTCTAGTTATACAAGATGAGTAACATCTTCTCATGTTGATCTGAGATTGTTATGAAGCTCATTGCAGATCTAGTTGATCTTTTACTCGATCTTTTACTTTTTAGTCGTTTCTATGGTTTATAGATGTTTATAGGTACAAACATGTTACTTTCGTGCTTTTTTATCCTTCAATGAGTCAATTAGAAGAACACATTGAGAACACATTGACACAAGAACTTAAACTTAACCTTCACTTTCTATCTTGATTTATTCATAATAGCTGCTAGTAGTAGTAAACTAAAGAGTTCTGGCTCACAATAATAACACATTCTGGCCCTGTGTACATTGACTTCAACTCTATGATCTTACCTGGTTACTCCAAGATTATAATTCTCCAGTTGAAAACATACAAATGTGTGCTCTTATGGTTTAATCTTGATAAAAACTGCAGATGTTATGTCTGTATTTGTATAAATTGATCTATATTCTAATGCTATGAGGTCTATGACCGCATTATTAAAGCTATGTATTTTATTTCATTATCTTTGGAATCATTAGGAGTAACTTTTATCCAGGGTCCACCGAATTCAGCATCTTCAATCCAGCACCTTCTAAGAGTGAAAAAACAAATCTTCCCTTTCAAATCATAGCTACAAATAGATCAAGCAGAGATTACTAGTACGAAGATGTTCTGCTCTTTGATAATACACAAAACCGCAAGGCAAGCTATTTGTCTGCGAAACAGCGATCCAACAAATTGTTTTTACCTGAAGCTGTAGTAAATACTCGCTTACCTGTCTGAATTCATCAAACGTCCATCTATGTTAAAGAAAGCTAACAAAACACCTGGTAATCTTACAACAGACTAATACCTGCGAATATAGGTTTCTATTAATCTGCACTAATCTGTATTATGTGTTGTAAAGCAGACATCAAACAGATGTAGCTGCTATATATTTACCTGGGAGGAATCCAGGTAAACACAGGTAAGTTCTACAAGACACTGAAGAAGTATGTAGAGTTGTGCAGGAGGGTTTTACAGGTATGTTGTGCAGGTAAACTCAACTAGTATCAGGTAAGTTGTGCTGCTAAGATATGCTGGTAAGTTGTACAGGTAGGTTATGCTGGTAAGTTGTGCTGGTAGGTTATGCTGGTAAGTTATGCTGGTAGGTTATGCTGGTAAGTTGTGCAGGTAGGTTATACTGGTCAGTTGGGTAGGTATGTTATGCTGGTAAGTTGTGCAGGTAGGTTATGCTGGTAAGTTGTGCAGGTAGGTTCCGCTGGTAAGTTATGCAGGTAAGATATCCTGGTAAGTTGTGCAGGTATGTTATGCTGGTAAGTTGTGCAGGTAAGATATCCTGGTAAGTTGTGCAGGTAGGTTATGCTGGTAAGTTGGGCAGATAGGTTATGCTGGTAAGTTATGCAGGTAGGTTATGCTGGTAAGTTATGCAGGTAGGTTATGCTGGTAAGTTATGCAGGTAGGTTATACTGGTAAGTTATGCAGGTAGGTTATGCTGGTCAGTTGTATAGGTATGTTATGCTGGTAAGTTGTGCAGGTAGGTTATGCTGGTAAGTTGTGCAGGTATGTTATGCTGGTAAGTTGTGCAGGTAAGATATCCTGGTAAGTTGTGCAGGTAGGTTATGCTGGTAAGTTGTGCAGGTAGGTTATGCTGGTAAGTTGTGCAGGTAGGTTATGTTGGTCAGTTATGTAGGTATGTTATGCTGGTAAGTTGTGCAGGTAGGTTATGCTGGTAAGTTGTGCAGGTAGTTTATGCTGGTAAGTTGTGCAGGTAGGTTATGCTGGTAAGTTGTGCAGGTAGGTTATGCTGGTAAGTTGTGCAGGTAGTTTATGCTGGTAAGTTGTGCAGGTAGGTTATGCTGGTAAGTTGTGCAGGTATGTTATGCTGGTAAGTTGTGCAAGTAAGATATGCTGGTAAGTTGTGCAGGTAGGTTCTGCTGGTAAGTTGTGCAGGTAAGATATGCTGGTAAGTTGTGCAGGTAGGTTATGCTGGTAAGTTGTGCAGGTCAATTATGCTGGTAAGTTGTGCAGGTATGTTATGCTGGTAAGTTGTGCAGGTAAGATATGCTGGTAAGTTGTACAGGTATGTTATGCTGGTAAGTTGTACAGGTAGGTTATGCTGGTAAGTTGTGCAGGTCGGTTATGCTGGTAAGTTGTGCAGGTATGTTATGCTGGTAAGTTGTGAAGGTAGGTTATGCTGGTAAGTTATGCAGGTAAGATATGCTGGTAAGTTGTGCAGGTAGGTTATGCTGGTAAGTTATGCAGGTAGGTTATGCTGGTAAGTTATGCAGATAGGTTATGCTGGTAAGTTGGGCAGATAGGTTATGCTGGTAAGTTATGCAGGTAGGTTATGCTGGTAAGTTATGCAGGTAGGTTATGCTGGTAAGTTATGCAGGTAGGTTATGCTGGTAAGTTGTGCAGGTAGGTTATGCTGGTAAGTTGTGCAGGTCAATTATGCTGGTAAGTTGTGCAGGTATGTTATGCTGGTAAGTTATGCAGGTAGGTTATGCTGGTAAGTTATGCAGATAGGTTATGCTGGTAAGTTATGCAGGTAGGTTATGCTGGTAAGTTATGCAGGTAGGTTATGCTGGTAAGTTATGCAGGTAGGTTATACTGGTAAGTTGTGCAGGTAGGTTATGCTGGTAAGTTATGCAGGTAGGTTATGCTGGTAAGTTATGCAGGTAGGTTATGCTGGTAAGTTGTGCAGGTAAGTTATGCTGGTAAGTTATGCAGATAGGTTATGCTGGTAAGTTATGCAGGTAGGTTATGCTGGTAAGTTGTGCAGGTAGGTTATACTGGTAAGTTATGCAGGTAGGTTATGCTGGTAAGTTATGCAGGTCAGTTAGATGGCTAAGACAGTTGTAAGTTCCTCATGGTAAGTCACATATAGAATATAGAAGGAGCATGAATTAAAGAAGAGCACACCCTTCTAGTTGAAATTATTGAATCTAAATGCTCATCAGATCTTGATAGTTCATAGAGAAAAGTTCTAAGGGTTAAATGTGCAGTTGCATTGCAAATGTAGTTATAAACTATGCGAAGTTGAACAAATGCAAAAGGTAGTCTGGCAGGTAAGGGTTTACAGGTACGTCATTCTTCCTTATAGCTAGGACAGGTGATTACATGGAAACTGAATTGGAAAAGGCTGATGTTACCCTTTATGAAGGTTTCAGCATATAGGTTCCCAATAATACATATCAAATGCAGTTGAAATGATGAAAGAAACATTAAACAGAACATTCTACTTAATTGGTTAGACAGGTGACTGATAAGGTCGAATTAGAAAAAGATGAAGTTACCATTTTTTATAAATAAAACTCAATTCTTCTGACCAAACCTTTGATAAGTACTAAATGCTAAAGGCAGTAGCAAGCACTGTAAAAACACAGACTTTAATCAGACAAAATATTTTCCTTACCTGGCTAACACCTGTATAAAACTCGTTAGCAGGTAAGTTGTGTACACACACACCTGGCTTCAAATATTGACTTTATTCAGAAAACTTCAATCAACGGCTCAAGGTTTGTTTAGCAAGGAGGCCAGTACTCTCACTTTTGGTACTACTCACATCGTAAAATTACAACAGACTGCAGAAAATATTAACTTCATTTCTAATTTTCCGGGTAAGTTCAACTAGTACAAGAGTAGAACACATGTTTCCCAGGTATGATATAGAATACCTGATGGATAAGGCACGCTTCTCACACCTGTAATCAGACATAACAGGTAAAAAGTAAGTCAACGTAACAAACAGATAGAGATTGTACTATTACCTAGATCAGATTTTAACCAGAGAGTTTCTATAAATATCTCCAGAATATTGAGAGAGTTAAATATTTACTGAGGCCTGGATGTCAAGAAAACAATACTTGTTGGCTGGATACTATATCTGAAGCCTCGAAATTGGGAGAAACATATAAACACAATATTATGTAATAATAAAAAAAGAAAATAGACATATAATTATGTAATGGCTGGATAAACCAACTTACAGTCATACTTAAGGCCTGGAAATACATCAAATTAAAATAAAAGAACATCCTACCCTAATTGAGAAAATTCTGACTTTGATATGACACCAAGTAAAGAATATACAATTGAGATAAAACCTGGTACAAAAAATGCAATCAATGCATGGTATGATTTATGTATGGTTAGGTTGGTTTGTGTACGCCATTTTCTCTAAGACTGTACTACTCAGTACATGTTATGAGTTAAACATTGCCATGACAAGGATTATCATAACTATTATTTGAGTCACGTGTGACATGCATGTATTCCAGGGATGCACATTGTTTACTGCATCTTTACACAACAAGAAAATGCAGAAAATGTTCTGTAATACTGACTCCATAACATACTGTACTTAACACTACCTTTCAGTTGTTCCTCAGCCCTATATCAAAAAACATGTTAAAAAGAGAGAGATACAATCATTAATAATATCTGTATAAATGATAAAAAAAAGTTTCCATAAGTTGTTTTTGTATGAGCTGATATCAAGTATGTCATAAATGAGCTGAATATGACAAATTACTGTTTTCATTTATACTTGATGCTCATTTAGGGCAGAATGGTTATTATTAAAAACTATGAAACAAGTCAAGATTCTGTAAGACTCATCATACTACTTATATACAAAAGAAAAACTAAAATGTTCAAGACAGGATCTTAATGAAAATAAACAATCTATTTAAACTTGGAATTCCAATGAATCTACCTGCCTGTGTAAGAAAATATTATCTCACACTGCTCTCACTGGTTCCTTTCTGTCTGCAAAATCTAAAGAATATCTCCTAGAGAGAGCAACACAGAGCTTACACAAAATGTCCGTCTGCTCATCATGCTTATTTCTCTCATTTTCTCTCTAAAATTTGAATGAACTTTCCAATTTTCTTGCACTTTTATACAATTGAAAATGTTAACTAAATGTATGTTTACTTTATTCCTTGCTGATTCCTCTCCTTTCCATACTTTTTTCAGATTTAAAAAAATGACCACAGTGACATTATTCTTGGGAGACAGGTTTCCTCTGGTACACCAATACTCTGAAAACCTGTGAAGAAAACACATAGCTATTTTTAATAGTGTACCTTTTGGTAGACAAATGTTAAAGGGGAAAGCATTAGGAATTTCAATCTGTAATTGCCAAATAAAATCAATTAATGCTTACAATACTGGACTGTTTTCCTACAAGTTGAACAGTGGAAAGAAAACAGAAAACAGAGGGAATGAAAACACTAACTAATGAAGAGAACAAGTCAAGCGAGGTTGAATAATCATTCTGAACATGCCACCCCTGTTTTAAATGTACGTCTGCTCATGCTTATTCCGCAAAGTTTCTCTCTAAAATTTGAATAAACCATCCACTTTTATTTCATTTCCCTACAATTTGGGATGTTGGCAACCTGCCTGTTTATTTCATTCCTTGCCGATTCCACTCCTTTTCACTCTATTTTGCTTTCCAAAAAGTGTCCATCTTGAATAATTTAAACCAACAGATGGAGTAAAGTATGGGTCTCATGGGGAAACAAACAAATATTGAGAGGGGCAGGTATATAATTCTAGCTTTAATGGGTCAAGTTCCTGACATGATGTTTTCATTTTCTTTAATTTCAATTGAATGTTTGTAGGTGGTACATTCTTCCTTTCTCATATACCACTCTAATCACACGAGGATGGGTAACGGCTGCTCAAAGGAACTGATTTGACAGCCAAGCTTGTCCCACAATTTTGACAGGATAATATACCTCTCCCCTCCTTGGACAATATAATTCTACAATATGAATCCACCTAATGGGCTTCATCTTTCTATCTATCTTGTCCCCTTGGACATCCCTCCCTTCGTTGTCTTTGCTGCTCCCACACAATTAAAGAGAAACAGACTTGGGACATACATAATGCTATTGCTCAAGCATATCTAAAATTCCAAAAAGCCAAAAAGTCCATTTATCAAGGCAGACTTCCAGAGGTGAAAACTAATGTTTCTGTTGCAGTTAGTGTGGAGAGTGAATGTGTAGCAGGTGGTGGTGTTTATGATCAAATACAGATAGGGAGATATGTTTATACCTCTATCACCCACCAACAATATGTTCTCTGTTTATTAGAAATACAATCAAGATCTATTTATCTGCATAACTTCAACCTTCAACCCCAATGACTTTACCCAACTGTGCAATGATCCCACTGATACAGTGAAACCTGTGAGTTCCTGGATATCTCAAAATGTGAACACTTTTGATGGTGTACAACTTTCAAATGGGATAAGTCTTACTGGTCATTCTGATGGAAATATTGTCCAAGGCTAAGTGATTGTTTTTTAATCTCGAGTCCATTTCACCCAAGCTTTTCTAATTTTCATATTTTTGAAAAATTAAGCCAAGCATTATTTAAATTAGCCGAATATGGTCCCTACTTCCCCTTAGTCACTATGTCTGCCCTAAAGCATGGGACACTGGTCTCCCATCTTATGTGATATGATAAACAACAACAACATCATGGACCACAAATAATTGGAGGCCATCAGAGTATGACATGGGATTAATCTTGGTAATTTTGGGGTAAATTCTATAATCTCAATCCACCTAAGAATGATGGAGGGTGACCACAATGGTAGAACTTATCTCTTCTTATCCTTCCTCTATCTTTTCATCTACTGGCTAATCTGTTGCTGATAATGAGGTTATAATAACCCCCCTCGCAAAGATTAACACTATCACGCGAACCAAAGAGTATAAAATATGATATTCAAAATAAATTCATAAAATGAGCTATATCCATATATAGACTGGGGCATATTGCTTACTTAAAATGAAAGAATTTTAGTTATTTCTTAAAGTCATCAGTAAAAGCCACAAATTAGAACTAAGTTGATGAAATATCTAGACAGGGAGTAACCAACATCAAAGAATCCTGACCATTCTGGGTAAGGATTTTAGCCATCAATAAAAGTGATGTTATCATGGTTACCCAGTAGAAGCCATCAATGGTGCAACTGTCTTTCATATCAAACTCACTCTGACAAATGGGTGCACTTATTTTCTTCATGGTCATCACCACAAGATGTCCAGCAACCAGAAAAGCTGAAGTTGCACTCAGTTTTATTTTAAGACTAAGCCTGCTTTGGAATTAGAAAGTACTTGATCATTCAATTAAACTGTATTTGTTCATAAATGCAACATTTTGACATTCAGCATCGATCAGTTTGTACTTTTCAATTCTATTATTTTGCTTCTTAAAAGAGAGCTTCGTCAACATACGTAGCCAAACTTAATGTAATGTCCAAAAACTAAGGACCTTAATAAAGATAAAGACAGCTAGATATAGATGTAGCTCCTTGACAGTCAGGTACTTTTTATAGTCAGCTTTTTAAAAAGGTAGCTTATGTTACATGCATTTGTACGAATACAGTGTCTGGGTTGTTTATGAGCAATAATATAATAAAAACTACATGTCATTTAATTTTCTCTATCATGAGGGTGCTTAATTATATGCTATAAAATATGGGTTATCAACAATTCATACATCCAGGTAATAAATACATGGTAATTGATTGATAAAAAACAATAGTGTGTATATATACATCCAGTCCAACAAATAGTACAGCTAAGTCAATGAACTTAATTCAATATACCCTGTCAGTGTTAGTGTAGAATTTGCTGGTATTTGGAAACAATCACCATGGTAACTTCTTTCTCGATTAGATCAAGAAAGGTAATGTGATGAGTATAAGAATGAGAAACTTATTTGAATTTACTGTTTGTGTCAAATGATCTGACCCAATTGTGGCTCCCAAAACCTCTACCCTTTGCATTAGTTTGATTTTGGATGTTTAAAAGAGAGCTTCAACTACCTAATGTACAAGAGCATGAGATCCCTGAAAAAACCTTATTCTGATTATTTGTACTTCTATCTCAGCTTCATAGCTGAGACTGTTGAGTGTAAATCTGATGTTCTTAACTTGCCATATCTACCATTTTCTACATTATTTTATATTTGAAGATCCAACTACTACATGAACCTCCAGAAGGAAGAGACCAGAATATATCTCAATGATCCAGTCAGGGAAATACCTGAACATGGAATCCTTCACCAAGCATACTTAGTTCATGATTTTCTCTTTAAAATTAGAAGGAACTTCCTAGATTTCTTACATTTCTATACAATTTAGAGTATTAACTACATGCCTGTTTACTTTATTCCTTGCTAATTCCTCTTTTTAATACTTTATTTTGCATTTTTAAATCACGACCACTGACATTTTGCCACTGGGAATACTAGTGTTTATCTGGGGGCATTAAGATAGTAGGAAAGCCAAACCAGGAAATCCCAGTCACAGGTCAGCATGACCTGGAGAGCATGAGATGAAAGACAGAGAGATAACATCCCCTCTAAAACTCTTCAACATGCTTATTCCATTTGTAGTTCTTCCAGGACCTTCATTTTTATTATAACAAAAAACAATACCTCTTGAAATTTACACTTCAGAGCTTGTTTACCAAAACATTGGAAGTCCTGAGAATGTTTATGGAGTATGGTTTGTTTGCAACAGATCTCTATCATGTAAGAAGTCATGATACAGGTTATATACTATATGTATACATGTGTATAAGTCACCTTGTCGTTGTTAATCATTATGAAGCAATGGTTAACTACTGAAGCATGGCCAGGTTAAATATGACTCAAAACCATAATTTTCTCTACTACTAGCATAGTCGTATATAAGTAGAGGGAATAATCCTAATTGAACTGAATGAAATCACCCTGTTCATCAGGATGCTCTCTTTTAAATCAAAATCAAACCATTGGAAAGGAAGGAGGAAATTAGTAAAACATGGAGACTCTATAATTAAGATCATGTGATGATTACACTTTTTAGATACAGAGTGACCCAAAATGTAACATTGTAATATCTATAAATAATAGTTTCAATATCTGGAAAATAAAGTTGATTGCATAGATATTGAGAAAATGATCTAACCTTTGAGGGTTCTGAATATTGGATCAACCTGTATTTTATGATTAGGGAGAAAAGACGCCAACCATAGTCTTGCTTAAATGCTATGCCCCCCCCCCCCCTATATTTCTGACCCCCAAAGGCCTGAATGTTTAGTAAATATGGGTGGGGAGGGGTTCAGGGATTTAATCTTAGGCTAATGAAATCAGGAATTTCCTTGATCTTCACTGATCTCATCCAAAGCCTGCTTATCTTGTTTTAATAATACTTGATAATTGTGGAATTGTAATATCATAATCAAATTAGATGCAACCCTATCAGTTATCTAAAGGATCAAAGGGATTAGCTATGTGATGGGGAGGTGGTATAGGGATAAAGGGGAGGTAGGGGGTTGGGTACTAATTGATCAAACACTTAGGACATGTGTTAATCTAATAATCCAGTATATATCATCGCCATGGAAATCATCATTTAATAATAAGTTCAACATAATTTCAAATATACCTGAATCAACAATATACATGATATTTTTGAATAAATGTATATCCTAAAATAAAAATGAAGACCATTTTTGAATGGTACATTCTTGTGGGAGTAAGTCTGGGATATACATCATATAAAGACAAATTATGGCAGCTGGTCACAAGTATACATGGGGCCTTTAAGTAAAATGTCACAATGGGTCCCATGAAAGTTAAAGTAATAAAAATGGGAAAATAATAATAAAAAATAATGGGTATGATTTACATATAATTCTTAATTATCGTACATCACACAATGATTCAAAGCTGTTGATCAGAAAGAGAGAAATGACAAGGAATAGCCATGACATATGGCCATATGCATCGGGGGGGGGGGGGGGGGGGGGGGATAAGGTGGAACTGGGTGTTGCTAGGTTACATAACCCCATGTCTACTGCCAGGAATGACTGATGCACACAACATATGACTCTAAATGTGTGGTCACTCATAACAGCTGACAGAAAAACTGTCAAAATCTCTAAAAGCAAATCCACCAAAGCCTCAGAAATCATAATCAGAAATCTCAAAGTCCAGAGAGTGTTAATGAATTTAAGATAGTCTTGAATCCTCAGGGGTGGGATGAAGTAAAGATGGGATACATCAGGGGGTGTAGCTACACACAGTGTGTGTAATCACTGATGGATTGCCCACATTTCTTAGCTCAAATTAGCTCACTTGGGACAGGATCAAAGAACAACCAAACTAGGGAATTATAAATAATAGAGCAAATGTAAAATCTGTAGAAATCATTGCTGATACTCAAACACTAGACTTTTACTCAGTTGTATGTCAGTTTACATTAAAGCTGTTTTTGATCATGATAAAGCATGTTGATATACTACATACCAAAACATTATACCAACATTATACCATTATCCCTCTTTCTAAACAAACTTTTGAAATAATCCTGACTTCAGACATATATTTAGATATATGACTAAGTCATTGACTTTCAGGGATCAGGAATATCATTTTGATGTTTGTTTTCTGTTGTTACCTGTTGTGCTGTTTTAACGTGCTTGTAATCTAAAAATCATGGAAAGCGCAATCGAAAAATTACTGCACAACAACCCTTTATTTTCAAAACAATCATTCATGATAAAGTATTTTGAATATATAATTTCCCAAAACTAGAGTTTTATTCTAGGAAAGCCCAGGGATCAATTTTAAGAAATAAATCATTTTCAGGGAATACGAAAGACAGGTGAATCAGTCAAAACAAAAAACTTGCATTTGGCCAAGATAATGACAAATACTTCCCCTTCCTGTTTACAGTCTAACTGCCCAATATCTGAAGCCTATTGAGATGGCACGACATGAGGAAAAATATCACAGAGCATGTGTTTGAGAAATTGAATGAAAGGGTGTGGAATCAGCAGGGAATACAATAAGAGATGTGTAGCAAATACTCTAGAAGGATTTACAGTGTTGGAGTAATTGTTTGGCCCCAATTGGTTCTACTTTTTAGTATATTAATTTGAAAAAATGACCATCATTACATTTTAAACACAGGTCAGTTTCTAAAATAGATCCCTTGCTTTTAATTGTTTACATTTCTATAATCACAAGCCTCTTGGTCATTCAAAGAAGAACATGTGATGGAATTTGGTAAAGTGGCAGTTGCAATGAAACAACTAGACAATGGCAACTCCGCGGAGTAGCAAATCCCAACGAACAAAATATCAATTACCGAATTCCAATCAATTATACTCATTACTTTGGTTAAAATTGAAAAATTTAAATTTTAGAATTGCGAATTCCTGCAAAGCAGCCATTTTGAATTTTCTGAGGTACAAATCTGAAGAATAATACCATAATTGTGATCTACTCCAAAATTCCTTCAATTTGAGTATAATATAGCCATACTTTGAAGGGATCGAAAAATTATTGCGAAATCGTACATTAGACGGCCATTTTGAATTTTACGAGGCTCGAATCAGAAAAAAGATACAATATTTGCAATCTACTCTTAATTGCCTTTCATTTGAGTATAATAAAGCTATACTTCAGAAAGATCTAAAAATTAGCGAAAATTACTATTTTCCTGACCCCCCCATACACAGCCCCTGGGGGTCAGGATGAAAAACACAGAATATATGTGAAATAGATAGATGTTGCGAATATACTACCAAAATTTCAAACAATAATATTAATTACTTTGGTTTAGAATGAAAAATTTATGGTTTTTGCGAAAAAGTCCCGTCATTTTTAAAGCGGCGGCCATCTTGAAAAAATTTTTTTTTGCATACAACTATTCACCAATATACATCTTTCCACCAAATATGAAGAAAATCCGTCAACTCGTATTTGATTTATCTTCCGGACGGACGGACGGACGGACTGACTGACGGACTGACGGACGGAGGGCTTCACTATATCCCTACCGAACTTCGTTCATTGGGATAATTAATACCCAAATATAAATGCAGTTATAAAGTCCTTGTTTCACTTATGACATATGTTCATAAGAGGGCCAAATAAGTAGGAAGTAAAACTATGTTACAGTGATAAGTAGGCCTATTCTATATGATAACATATACTTCCGTGGAATAATGAGCATGGACAAAATATGCAACTTTTCTGCTTAAGTACCCTCTACTTCATGTTTCACCCGGCAAAAAGTTAAATTTAGGAAAACAAGTATCACTGATAAATAGGTATCGATGTGTTGTTTTCCAGTAAGAATATTGCAGAATCCGACTCTGTTATGATCGGGAAAGAAATTTCATCTATCTTAGTGTTATGATACACCAATATGGTCACTACAGAGAACACAGTGGGAACCTAAAGAATGACCCACAATTTTGTTTTCCGTAAACTGCAATATTTTCTAAGAAAATCAAATGTGAGTACATGTACATAAATAATAGTAGGCCATACATATTGCAGAATATGCCTCAAATATGAATCAGGGAGGGAAGATTTGTCATATTCATATATTGCGATACACCAATGAAATTACTTTAATATGTATAACAGGGGGAATCAAATTGAGTGCATCACACTTTTTTCTGAAAACTCCAATATTTTCTGAGGAAATCTAAACATTATTGCAACACTTCAGGACATGGATGGACTATGGGATCCCCTAATTTCTATGATTCTAAAGATAACCCCCTAGACAAAACTGAGAGCCTGGTCAGTTTACTTCAAACTGCACACCTGTAAGATAATATGATTTCTAAAGATTGTTGATATTACTAAGAACCTGCCCTGAAATCGGACTATTTCCTTCTGATAAGGAACTATTTTAAACTGTAAGTAGTGTCAGTTGAAAGTGTCAGATTCAATTCCATGGTGAATCCTTTATTTTATCTAATTTTGAGATGACCGTTGCATGTAATGTCATCTGCCAGGTAGCTGCTAGGTGTCAGAAAGATGAGTAACCTTGGTAACATAAACACAGACTGACGAAAACTCACCCAGGGGCAAATCTGGAAATTGAAAAGGGTGTAAAGGCATAAAAAGCCCTTCAGCAGCACCCTTCTTGAAAATTTTAGGCTTGTCTTTCAAAAAGGCCAAATTTCTCAAAAATGAGGCCTTTCTAATAAAATAGTATGCCCAAAAAGTACATTTTAAGCCCAAAGCCTCTATAAGCAAACAACCACAACAGAATGCTACGGAGAAAAGGGAACAAAAAAGTACAATTTACATGAAATGTCAGTAAACAACTGCTCAAAACCAAATATAGAAAATCCTAGTTGAAAGTCTAAACATCCCAGGGATATGGCTTGACCACTTCCCACAGTGCCACAAATACAATCTGAAGGTTCTGCCATCTTTTAACTACTTCCTATGCTTAGTAAACACTTGCTAACACAGTATGTGTACATGTCTAAAGCATGACTTATATATAAAAAGATATAATGGGAAGTATGCAGTCCTGAGTCAATGACACCTTGGAAAATACTTGCAACATTCCTACTAGCAAGTGCAAAAATAATTTTGTTATATTTTTGGTGAAGGTGAAGAACCTACAGTTTGTTCTATTTGTAGAAGAAAATCAACAAATATTTTTGTGGGCAAATTAGTTTTTGTAGCATCTAATAGGAATGATATTGTTCCGATTCCTTGTCCAACAGTGAAAGATGATGAGAGAAAAAACTTGGTACAATCCCCTTTTCTTATGGTAGAATGTCCCCTTCTCATGACCACTGGCCTTACATAAAGTAGATCAAAATGATCCCTAACAGGCCTGCTCTAAACTGGAATATTTCTGTTATTCCAGGTATTGAATCAGTGAGTAAATGGTTTGTGATGGCAAGTGTAAGCCTAACTGAAGACAAATAGGAGGCCAGCCCATATCATCTATCCTTGTTTATCTGAGACAGTCCATCCACTAATGCTGTATTACACAATTGCTGATATTTATTTAACTGGTCCAAGTACTTACTGATGGACTGGGAGTAAATGGCCAGAGACCCCATGTGAAAGGTGCTGAAAAATTGGATACCTCTCTTTGAAAATGTCCTTACAGCAAAACAAAAGCTTATTCATGTTTTATATTTTTATAAATCTGAATTCAGACAACATGAATTCAAATAAAATGATTGTATAAAATGTGTCTTTTGTGTATATTGTTCAAGTCAATAGACAACATTACTATGCAAATCTGAGAAAAACAACAAATATAAGAGACCAAACTGAACTTTGATAGGGATATAGTTTTAGAGATACTTCCCACATAAATCTTCCTAACTTCAGGTGTGATATATGGAATGTTGTCCATAATTGTCTGTCTGCAGAGGAAGTTGAAAATTGACCATCAAAAATGACTTGGTTTAATTATTGACCTAGAATTACTTGACAAGAACAGAGGAGTGGTCAACTGTCTTCAAATTCAGGAAGGGCACAAGAGTGTATTGGGTTTTCTCATATAATAGTTAGAACAGAGGAGTGGTCAACTGTCTACAAATTCAAGAAGGGCACAAGAGTGTATTGGGTTTTCTCATATAATAGTTAGAACAGAGGAGTGGTCAACTGTCTACAAATTCAAGAAGGGCACAAGAGTGTATTGGGTTTTCTCATATAATAGTTAGAACAGAGGAGTGGTCAACTGTCTACAAATTCAAGAAGGGCACAAGAGTGTATGGGCTTTTCCCATATAATAGTTAGAACAGAGGAGTGGTCAACTGTCTTCAAATTCAGGAAGGGCACAAGAGTGTATGGGGTTTTCTCATATAATAGTTAGAACAGAGGAGTGGTCAACTGTCTACAAATTCAAGAAGGGCACAAGAGTGTATGGGCTTTTCCCATATAATAGTTAGAACAGAGGAGTGGTCAACTGTCTACAAATTCAAGAAGGGCACAAGAGTGTATTGGGTTTTCTCATATAATAGTTAGAACAGAGGAGTGGTCAACTGTCTTCAATTTCAGGAAGGGCACAAGAGTGTATTGGGTTTTCTCATATAATAGTTAGAACAGAGGAGTGGTCAACTGTCTACAAATTCAAGAAGGGCACAAGAGTGTATTGGGTTTTCTCATATAATAGTTAGAACAGAGGAGTGGTCAACTGTCTACAAATTCAAGAAGGGCACAAGAGTGTATTGGGTTTTCTCATATAATAGTTAGAACAGAGGAGTGGTCAACTGTCTACAAATTCAAGAAGGGCACAAGAGTGTATGGGCTTTTCCCATATAATAGTTAGAACAGAGGAGTGGTCAACTGTCTTCAAATTCAGGAAGGGCACAAGAGTGTATGGGGTTTTCTCATATAATAGTTAGAACAGAGGAGTGGTCAACTGTCTACAAATTCAAGAAGGGCACAAGAGTGTATGGGCTTTTCCCATATAATAGTTAGAACAGAGGAGTGGTCAACTGTCTACAAATTCAAGAAGGGCACAAGAGTGTATGGGGTTTTCTCATATAATAGTTCACAGTTTACATGGAAGTCAATAGGGGAAAAGATACAGTGTCTTGGTAAAGAAATCTACTTGAATGTTAGAAAATCAGGGACTCATTTTTACAAAATGCTTCATTCCTCACAGGTATTTCAACATAATCAAAATGGCATAAAGAACGGGAGTTTATTTGGTCCTCGTCAGTTCAAATCCTCATCAGCTGATGCAACATTAAGAGCATTCCTCCCAGTGTGTTCAAATAGACAATTGTCTAAGTTTACAATTATATCATGATTTGTATCATGGAGGCTGTCAGTGTGTTTATTAGGGCTGTGCATGGGTGGAACATACATTGAGGTTGAGACATGCCTGCTAATGGATTTAATATCAGATGGGCATGTTTTAAAGTATAAAATAAGGGATAAAAGAATAAAATTATCCAGAAATGAAGTAAACAGGCATGTAAAAAACACTGTAAATTATATAAAAATGCATGAAAAGCAGAGACCTCATTCAAATTTTTAAAAGAAATGACAGAAAATGAGAAATAGATGTAGGATAGTTCAGCAGACGGCTTGGACATATCCAGAGACTCTCAATCAACAGCATGGTCAGTTTACCTGTGGCTGCCTTGAAACCTTCAACCTTCTGGTCAATAGGTGCAATATATTCAAAAAGCTGTCTAGGATATTTCCAAATTTAGACTGAAGAGGTTAAAGTACTTTCCTTAGGTGCTATTTAGAAATGCTTAGTTAAACACAGAGTGTTTAAGTTTATGCATTTTCATTTTCCTCACTGACTCATAGTTATGGTCAGAACACATAATAAACAATACTCAAAGGATAAAATTAAAGGGGCAGCACACAGGGGCAGCTAACAAGGGACAAAGGCCACACACAACAAATAAATCAAATCATGATAATGGTCATCTTAGAATATCATCTTGTTTTGCTATTTTATTTATTTTTTTCTGTATACCTTAGTAAAATGGAAGGCCATGTGCATATCATAATCTACTGAGTTCTGAGCAAAGACACAAGTATATGTTCTACGTAATAAGAAAATAATACAAAATAAATCAAAACAAATCAAATAAACCATAAATCAAGCAGGAGATCAAACTCTTCAAGAGTTAACTGTTCACATTCATCAACAGAAGCATGAGTCTCTTCTTGTACTGGGTTGATAGCATTTTAAGTAGAGTATAAGTTGTAGAAAGTTGCTACTTGACTAAGTATTTAAACATATGGCATAAGAGGGCCTATATCAGGTCTGATAGAAACTCTTGCAGGTTTGACCAAACAATGTTATATAAGGGAGGTGAAGTGAAATAACTAGCCTTGCCAAAGCCCCTATGACCCCCCCCCCCCCCAACACCACCACAACACAGATTCCCACACCTCCCTCTGATGTTGAAGAAGAGAAGGAAAGGAGTCCAGAGACTAGGAGCAAATCTATGTATGAAACAGAAATAAATATCACATACACAGGCCCGTAGCCAGGATTTGCCAATGGGGGGTTCACTTTTTGAAAAATTCCAGGGAGTTTCACTTGTGGCAATTTTGGTGGAAAAATAGCCAAAATCCCTTAAAAAGTGCTCAGAATGGTAAAAAAACTGCATTATTTCGAAAGATTTTCGCTCGAACCCATCAAACCCCCCTGGCTAGGGCCTGCATGCATGTACATGTATATATGCAGAGACATAAACCAGAACTGTATAACTCATTGACCAAACTTATGTATATTCTGGAAAGTTTTATACTTTTCAGTTTCAGCATATGTTTAT
Source organism: Owenia fusiformis (assembly GCA_903813345.2). Lineage (NCBI taxonomy): Eukaryota > Metazoa > Annelida > Polychaeta > Sabellida > Oweniidae > Owenia > Owenia fusiformis. Next base: position 724,551 of record CAIIXF020000008.1, read on the forward strand.
TATGAGGTCATCCTTGAAGAATAACATGGCTGAAAGCATCAGTATATAAATTGTACACAGAAGGGGCCACACATTTGTTGGATTAACCACAAACAATCCAAAATATACAAAAGGTTGGTCTCTATAATGATTTTGAATTTTTCAATTAAAACTGCACTGCTAGTTCTGCTTTACAAGTACCTATATATTACTTTGACAAAAAGAGGTTTAACATTTTTTGGTGCGTTTAAAACATAAGTCAATATATTTATTAACAACAGAGCACATGCAAAGTGGCACTAGCCCGCACTGGTTGAGAAAGTATCATGCTGGATTTTTTCAAATAATACAAAAGAAAGAATCAGGAACCAATATTCTAAATAATACTTAATAGTTCTGCGTTCAATAGCATTATGCGTTCTCAATGTAGTGCTTACGAAATCTGATAAAAGAAAAGTACATTTTCAAAATAATCAACACTTAATATTGTACTGCAGAAAAAAATGCCACACAAAATAGAAATGCCACACAAAAACAGTTGACTCATTCTGATTTTAGTAGGAAATGCATGATATAAGTGATAAAATGCATGGAAAACATGAGAAAATACATGGAACAAACATTTTTAGCAAAAGAAATGGCTTCTATGATTACAAACGGATTGCATACTCAGCATTTCTGCCAAAATAGGAACAGCAAAAATGCTATAAAAATGTATCCAATATGTAGTATAACAGTAAGTTAATCTTAGCTGATATCTAGTTTGATATATAGGATCATGTCATATCTCACAAATCATCATTGTTACAAATACCAACATGGTAGGTATCTAAACCGGGCCAACCAGGATTTGCTAAATCTGTCTATGAAATATGCCCACTGTGGAGCCCCCATTTTACATGCTTAACAATTTCCCTTTCCAGGAACTATTTCCTATGTTGCACAAGAATATGGCGCAATGCACCTGTGTGCTTCACCTTGAAATGTTGAATCATTTGGGAAGTTCAAATCATGAAAAGGAGGCCATCCCACAAAATGATCCTCCAGTTGAAGAGAGTGATATACTGTACACCATCTGCTCGTGTTTACTACAAAGAGCTATTCTACTTTAAAGTACACAAAACATGCATGTATTTTTAGCATTTCTCTTATATTTAAAACCTAAAGAAAAACACTCAAAGATTCTATAACATGTAAGGTAGCTATATCATTGGTGAAAAGTAAATAAATGAAATTGTGTGATCTAATTTTTCATGACAAGCACAAGACACGCTTATCTTAGCCAAGGGTTGTTCTAGGATGTTGCAACATCTCAAGAACATCAAGGTATCCTAGATATCACCTCTTACATCCTGGTTTGACCCTTTTTCTTAAAATACCCCAGAAAGAAGGAGGATTTAGGTTAAAATATGGACATAGCCATTGAACACACATCCTATTTTATACAAACATCCGAGAAAATGGATCCTTTCTTCCAATTTTTCTGGAGAAAGTACAAAAAATGTAGATGACCCCCAATAATCCGTCTGCAAGAATTTGACTGCAATGGCTCATCTCTGACATGACAGACATACTTGTGTTGGAGTAAGTAGTAAACACACACTATTCTTACTATAATACACTCAATCAACCTTCCTCATCCTAGACAAACAAATTCAATGAACAGACCCAAATAATAGTCTACCAGGTAAGTGTATAAAGAAGGAAGCACTACCAGTGGGGAATGGGGCAATCTACTACCATAAAATGATGTTAAAATCATTCGAGAACTGATTTAAGCCCCCAGATATGATCATGAAAATTGTAATTTTGATCAGTTGATTGAAGGGGTGTTAGAGATACTAGCATCTGTTTGTATTTTTTCACCTTCCACTATCACCTGGTTAGTGGCATCTTCACTTAAATCACTGAGAAAAACCAAGCTAAATTACAGAGCCAGTAACCCTTGAGAGGATATGGGCTATCATCATTGATGATGTCATAGACCCTACCCTGGATACTACCTGGTTACGTTGACCTTCCCAGCAACAAAAAACATCCCTGTGTTAGTAAAGTAAACAGTAAACATATTACACTGCAGCTGTCTTCCAGTAGAGTGCAATACTAACACTCCTCAGGCACATAAATAAAAAACATTGTCAACAATTACTAGATATCATAATGTTACCGTGAACTCTTAATGACACCAAAGATGACTTTCAGGTCACCATGGTGATGCAAGATGACATAATGGTTACTTCTAGACATTTGCCCATAGGGTCTGATAGTAAATGACATCTTAGATTATTCTTTCTATAATATTTTATGATGTAACCATGGCAATATCAGATACAAATGAATTTCAGTTATTATCTTTCAAGAGAGTTTCAAACTTTGGAAGGAAAGTCATTATTGACAATGAGTTTTAGCTCATCAAGATAGTATTTAGTAGTTGTTGCATAGGTTTTAGTAGTTTGTGTATGTCTCGCTAGAGGGATGAATGAAATCACACCGGTTTATAAAGACACAATATTCTCATATTTTAACACAAAGCATTTGAAGCCCATCCAGCATCTTTGACAATAAAAATTCAGTCTTTCTTTTAAGTTGTTTTCTCGATTTGGCATTCTGCCAAAAGGGATGTTTTTAATCATGGCGCAACAACAAAGCCGGCAACAGATGCTTATCTACCAAGAGGTTTCCATTTTAATTGACGTTTTTACCCAAAACGCATTTTCGTCATACCCTGGATAAGTGGCCTGATAATGTCCTGGTTGAAATCCGGAAAGTATGAAAAAGTCGTAAGGTCATGTTTGGAGTGTAGAATAAAGAATAAAATAGAGAAATTGGCAAAATGAAAAAGATCAAAGTCTATACTCTAAATGGTCTGCAAATGCCTATAAAATGGTACGCTTCATCCAAAATTTCCAGAGAAAACATGAGATATACGCATGATCAGAGAGATATTTTATGTATGAGAAGACAAACCCAAGGTCACATGTTTCTGACAAATAACTGGTACCCGGCATCCAAACAATGGCTTCCTGCCAAAAAAGTTACATAAACTATAAGTTATCACTATTCCAAGATAGCGTGTCAGTAATAAATCAAAATATATTTCCTGAATGATTACCTGCATATGGAAAAAGCATCCATGTTGCTCTAATTAAAGGACAAATCCTGGTGATATTTAATATTCTATTTATATTTTGAATTATTTTCAATAGAAACATTATTATCTCTCAATATCATTTCATAGTTTTGTCTTGGCTTTTGGTCTTACTATAGTTAATAGGTTGTCAATTTTTTGTTTAATGTTTCCCTTTGTGGTATCATAATTAACTTCAAGATTTGTTGTCAGCATTTCCAGCACTTCCTGCTTTCTTAGAAACTAGGATGAAACAGTTACGGTTAAAAAATAGGACTAAGAATGAAAAAGGGTAAAAAAGCAAAAAATAAAGTATACATTCCTGTAGTAAACACTCTAAACCACAATGAAATGCTAGAAAACTTCATTCAGACCATGTGAGAAAAGGCGCAAAATAGGGAGGAATAGAAAAAATGTAGAGACCAGCTACAATTCATCATACATATAGCATGCTTCCAGAAACATAACATAAAATTATAATCTCATTAAACAAGGAAGTCAAGATCAACTTTCACATTGTTTTCCACCCACGACATCGCAACAAACTGCTAAGATTACAGTTGAAATCCGGTTTCACATCGTCCAAATGTCAGTCAGCTCATATGTTTCATAATATTTCTCATTTTGGTACTTTATATAATTTGGAACATTGTTTGTATTTACTGTTTCATTCTGTGATAATTCCCCTGATATAAAGAAGTAATTGCTGAAAATGTGGATCTGCTTCAATTTATGTTGTATACTTTTATATTTATTAATACCAGTTGATCATATTTCATACAGGATATGAGTTTTATTCAGAGGAAGGATATGCTCACCCAGTAAGCAGCTGACTGATATACTAACATTTCATGAATTTAGAATTAGGATTTTCAATAAAAATTAAATAAAATATTTTCATTATAAGCTTTAAATATCTCATTATAAGGTTATGCATCCAGTAGATAAATTCATGGGATATGATGGAATATGACAGTAGATATGCTTCATTTTGTACTCTAAACTTCCTATATAAACTTTCTCTATGCCCTATTGATAACCTCTGAAACATAATTTGTTACTTTCTCCAAACCAAAATAGTACTACTTACAACAAACATAGTACTCGTTCCTTAGATATAACCTTTTAGAAAGTAGAGTCTCAATAGCAAAATGCCTAAGCTTCCGCAATTCACAATAAAATAAGTTATGTAGAGCTTCTAGTAATAGTACCATTGCCAATGCTTAAAATGTAACGCTTAGGTGTTTTGACCAAAGAATTTCTCTTAAAATTATAAAAGAACCATGAGTTCTTTAGAGTTTCTACACAATATAGAGTGTTGACTTCGTTCATAATTACTTTATTCCTCACTGATTTCTCTCTCTTCCTTTGTATTTTGCATTTCAAAACATGATCACCTTGACAACATCCAAGGGTGTTTCACCTTTTCATACCCCCAGCAAAGCAAACATAATTTCTATTCTAAGAGCCTCTGATTTTCTCACCCGACACTATCTTCTTAAATATAGAAACTATGCCACTTACTCTTATAGTACTCCATCTCCGTCTCCGTAGAAACTCATCTTTCGTGGTAACCTTGGTAACTAGCAAAGAGATAGTAAAACAGTTTGTTTTTCAAGAGATGAGTAGTTTCAGGTATAACCAGAGAGGAGCAGCACTGTATGGAGGAAACAATATTCCAAAAAATAAACTACTAATGTGGTCATGTTTTAAAATGAAAATAAAGTTACAAAAACGTAATGGTAACAATCAATAAAAAATAGGAGGTAGTCAACACTTAAGATTATATAGAAACGCCAAGAAAAGGTATACCTCTTCTCAATAATGGATAACTTTTCTGAAAAATAAACCTAACCAGATTACAATTTCAACCATGGGTGCATGATGAACTATGAACTTCCTCTACACTTTGGCTATATCATCTTGAACTCACGTGGACTGCTTTACTAACTGATTCTAAATAAATTAAGGGGCTTTGAGTCCTTCACATTTCTGTTTATTTTGTTCAAAGTATAACATAAAGAAGACATCATGAATAATAGTTCTTGCATTCTACAACACAGAAGACAGAGAAGCACAAATGATTGAACAAAGCCTCACACCATCCTTCAAGACCGGTCCTTCACTGCTTTCACATTAGATCATAATGTAATGCAATGAATTACACTTGGTCCAAGAATTCCTCACACACAAAATACAGGTCTCTTTAAGGGTCCCGGGAAATATTCCCCACTTTGGCTTAAACTTTGTATGGGGCCTTTAAAACAATGTTATTTGGAGATAACATATCTTTTTAGATTAAAATTGTAAATACTGTATACATTTTTTATTCATCATGAATAAGTGAAAGTGTGAACTGTGTGACAAAGTTGAAGAACCTAACATTGACTTCAGGCAGAAAGGTTGACTTTAAGGTCAAGTGACAATGACTTTTAGAATGTTTTCATTTTATACCTTTCCTTCGGCACAATTGAAATGTTAATTTCAACAAATCATGCCTAAACCTTTACTTATCTTATATGGACATCACTTGTTAATATCATACATTAAATGAAGATAACACAATAAAACAGCCAATTATCATGATTAACAAAGTTCAACTAAGGCATAGCTCAGGTTAGGTCAAAGATATATTTTTGCATGAAAAATTTGGTATATAAAAATCAACTTACACAAACACTGCACTGGGGTAAACAATAAAGATGGCACTGAAACTGGAAGAAATCCCAGGAATCTGAAAATAAAAATGATAAAATAAATGACTAAAGGTTGTGTTGTACAGAGCTGATTTTTTTATTTGATATGACTTATAGGGGTTTATATGATTGTTTAAGCCTTTTGTGCTTTCTGGCAATAGTTCTAATGAGGGAATTCTTCATTGAGAAGATGAAACACTTAAAGGTGGTCTCTTCCCTCTAACGTGATAGTATCACTAAGAACTATGAACCAATTACCAGATTACCACAAGCAATTGTCAGACCTTTTCACAAATAAAAATATCACTCAATTCTAAATCACATTATTTTCCTTGCATATACCTCTCAAAGAACAAGAAAAAAATACAGAATAAATTAAATTTTGTATTACACTCATCAGTAATGAAGGATTCCATTCTTTTTAACAATGGTTTGTATTTTCAAATATGATGGTTGTGGCATTTGGCAAAAGGGCAAATGGATTCTTTAGCATAAAACACTTTCACTCATCAACCTCTGTTCCCAGTGCATTCAAGGTATAAACAAATGCAACAGGTTCAATGGTCAAAGTGGTTATTAAAAGGTAACATGATATTCCACCTTTTAGATCTCACCCGTATACCACCATGCTGCAGATAAATACGTTGAAAGAACTGCGCTTGAAATCACAGAATATTCACCTCTGAAACATTTTGTCAAATAAATAAAGAGAACTGGATGGAAACACCAGGATATTTGGCTGTGTGTTTAATTAACCATGTCTATGTTGCCCTATGAGTATTTTTTTTAGAAACTGGCAGACCAAAAGAGCAAACATCAAAGGCTGATAAGAATGCACAAGAGGCAAATTATGAAAAATAAAAATAAAGTAAATAAAACCCCTACGATCAACTAAAAAACTAACAACTGCATCAGGAGCCTCCAATGTATATTTATCTATGTTCCCATAAATGAGTAAACATTCAAATGTATTTGCCAAATTGCCAGTGGTATGAAAAAATAATGAATATAAGAAATATATATAAATTTATATTTCTTGATTAAAAGCAGCATCAGAAGTCGAAAACAGTGAATAATGAAAGATCTTATTTATGATGACTCCTGAGAAGAAGAATCCCTAAGGTTATCTTTAAAAATGAAAAATGGAGAGTTATATCATGTCCGTTATACAAGCATCTTTTATCAAAACATTATAAATAACAATTTTCAAATCTTACCTGAGAGAAGGTTAGGTGAATAAAAGTCATTATTTAAGTCAATAGAAAATATTCTAAGAGCAAAAACAAGATAAGGTCATTAATATAACTATCTGCGAATTAGATAAACTAGCAAAAATTACTAATTTTAGACTTGAGGTCAAGAAGTAGAAAATGTAGCTGCTAAAAGAATTTTTTAAGAAGATTCAATATCATTCTCAGCATACAGTGCGGTAACATTTTTAATCTGAACACCTCTCAAATATGAAAATGTCTCAATGGGAGTGCTTTTAGGTCCAATTTTTTAATCAGCTAAAGACTTCCAACCTTAGATGAGTGCAATGTCTTTCAGGTCATTTGGTCACCAAGCTCAGTAAATGTAGGATTTTTGCCAAATTTCTTTAATATATTAGACATTAACTGGGTAAAGTGAGAGATTCATGATCAGATTAACTTCCTAAAATTCTGAAAATTTTGTTTTCTAGGACTCTATCATCCTTCTTCAAAGGACTTCATTTATGCTTTAAATTCTCTGGTTATGGAAAGAAGTGAATTACCTTAGGACCAAGGATCGGATTCTATATCATTCTACTTGCTTACCAGTTCAGAACTTGGAAATCCATGATGAACTACACAAATTGAGTTGAGATGTCACTTGTATGTTGTAATGTATTATATAAAGGTAACTAAAAGCAGTGGGGGGGGGGGGCATCATCATAGGCCATGACTGACACCATACAATATTACCCTTGAGAATAACAAGTTTTCTTACTGCACTGTATTATTCTCATTGCACAACAGACCCTGTAATTGAATTATGCATTTTTTATATTGAATACTATTTTCTATATTGTAGCATAGCATTATAAAATCTTTAAATGTTATTTTGCATATAAACTGTTTCATGATATCTTATCAAATAAAGTGATATTGCAATTCTAGGTCCTGTAAGACCAGATGGATTCAGATTCAGAAGACCTGCTAAGAGAGATTTCTGCCCAGATATAAAACGTCATCCACATCATGCACAATTCAACTTATATCTCTCATTTCTTCTATGAACCACCTCACTCTCTGACATTTCTGTACAACTTACATAGCCGTAGCCAGCGGGGGTTCGGTGGGTTCGAACGAACCCCCGGTCAGGATTTCCCAAAATATAATTTTGCGGAAAAATGCATATATCCAGAATCATTAAATTACTGTGCTATTTGAAAACTACATATATGAGCAGTAAATGAATTGATATTTGTTATGGTGAACACGAGAGCATTATTTTCTTAAAAACATGTCATAGTGAAGTTACACTTCCCTCAGAACGTTTGGCATGCTTCATCTCGGACAAAATAACCAATCTTGGGCAATGGCTAAATCAGTCCTTTATAGGAATTTTGTTTTAAGCCAGTTCTGGTCCAATACGAAATCATTGAAAGTTATTGAAAACAATGCAGACGTCCCATACTCCGAATGATTATTACAACATTGGCGATATAGATATCTGGAATAGTCGTAATATTGATGAAACACATGTTCTTTCAAATGTGTACATCTCTGTTTTGTTTTATTTCGATTAAAATTTAAAATATTTCTTGGGGCGTCCCTGGGGCTGGCAAGTCCCCGAAACCAATTAGTAATTAGAAACGTTGTGAAATGAATTATTTAAAAGCGTATATCATTTATAAACACAAGCATTTGTTCAAATTCATTCATTCTTTCATTTGTTCAGTATTTATTTACCCATCACTTTCCAAATTTTTTTCAGATACACTCCACTTATCTAAGAGATTGTATAGAATTCAAATTGTTATCGTTCTAGTTTACTTGCTCTCCATTATCATGTTAATGTCATGATATGTTTAGCGAATAAATAATATAATAAAAAAAAAACATTGAAAAATTATATGGTATTAATCTTCAAATAATGAAGGCCTAATTTGTTATCAAGCCGTCTGAACTTAACAAAATAACAGTCCTTGTATTTATATATAATTTTATCCACTTAAACGTTTTTATTATCAATTGCGGTTGATCTGCTCTGGGGGACTTACCACTGAGCTCCGATGACGTCCAAAGAAATATTTTTAACTTTTTAAAACAAAGCATAACCGAGACCCACTTATTTGAATAATAGATATTTTCATCAGTAATACGACTATCCCAGATAGTTTATAAGCCTTCGTGTAAACGTTGTGAAAAGTTATCAAAAAAGAACAATCTTTCGGAGTATAAGGTGTTTGCGTCAATTTCAATAACCAAGTGCATTTGATCCGAACTGGCTTCCAACAAATTTCCTGAAAAATAATGATAAGTCATTGCATGAGGTGATTTATTTTGTCCTAGATGAAGTAGCTTAAGTTAAAGAATAAATTGTGCGAAATAGTTGATATTCTTTGGAAACAAATCATACTCCAGGGTCTTCCAGAAATCAGTCGAAATAATGGTGGATTCGGGGCAAATCAGATTTCAGGATATGTATTCAGTAAAAGATTCACCGAAGTATATTTTGATGCAGAAAATTAATTATAAGTTGTCTGACTTTTTTTCACGTTGCCTGTTTATTTTACTTTGTGAACATTAAAGTTGCAAAGCTACAAGGTCATTTTTGAAAATCATTTTTACGTCCAGACTTTTCTCATGTCATTCCTTGTCATGTCTATTTTCTAAAAATCACAACAGTGCATACTTTATTCCAGGAAAACTAAAGATTTTTACAAAAAATGTATTATTTTTCTATAAGAATGGTTACCATTCTTATTATTTGGGAGAATTTAAACATTTTTCACTCATTTTTGCACTTTGAATCATTCATAACTTCACCAATTTATAACATGTTGTGAATCTTTGGGGAGATATTGTATTAGATATTGTAAGGAATAGTTTGGTTGGTCAATTATACATGTTGCTTGTAATTTTATCACCCCCTATAGATCAGATTCTGCCTTTAATGAAGGTATTGAAATGAATTCTATTTCCCCTCCCAAAAATAGTTTCTTTACAAATTATGCAAATAAGAATTCAAACTTAAAGATGGTTTAATACATAATCCAATGGGGTAGTTAGGATTGCCAAACTTTTGGAGGGAGTGTAATTGTACAAATTGCATTATTTGAGAAACCCTAATGAAAGGGGGGGGGGGGGGATTTGTGAATAACATAAAAATAGAACCCCCGGTCACCAAATCCTGGCTACGCCACTGACTTAGAATATTGACAACATATCTGTTTATAAAATTTCATGTTCTTTCCACTGTTTTCCACTCTATTTCCATTTCTAAAACAAGACCACCATGAGATTTTTCTTGAGGGAGCATTGCATAAGTGTACAGGGACATTGGCAGTTGGTCAGTCTCCCTGGCCTCATTAACACAGGAAACACACTGGAAAATCCTGGATAGATTTTCACCCACCCATACTCCCACAAATTACTTTCTGTATCAAGTTATACACATGTGGGATACCTGTGTCCAGATTGGTAATTATGACATCAGACATGGGCCTATGGTCTAAATTAATCTATCAGAAAATGTACATATACACCATTTCTATCCCCCATAGGAGTTGTCCTATAAGCAAACAAGTGTAAGACTTTATTAAAAAGTTGAGTTCAAATTTTCAATATAAGGCCCATTTTCTCAAATCTATTGCTGGTCCCCCATCATTAAGTACTTAGAGTTTTACCTTATTCCACACATTTTCAAAACATTTCCAACCAATCAAAACAGTCCCCAAGTCTTTATTTTACTTTACCTCATCAGATAATGAAGTGCATCTCTACAATAACATTCCATCTGTTGATGATATGCTGTAAGATGACACAACTCCAAACATGGACCTAGTTTCCCAGGACTATAACATAGACTTGGTTACACAATCAACCAAACTATAACAGATGCTAGAATGACAAAATAATACACCCGCAATCCAACTCTTCAGATTTTGATTACTGCCCCATGGGCCTCAAGAAGAATCTCAGAGACATATTCCAATAATAAAGCAATACTTGAATTATTGAAAATCAACTACATTTAAATATAAATTCCAAAGGACCACATACAGTTTTGACAAGATACCACTCTGATTGTGATTTCTTCCTAATCTGTTAGAGTATTTGTTGTTGGACTGACCAGCTTGTTATGGTCTCTATAGCTCTGACACTGTTATACAATGTTGCCTGTAATGTTTGGATACTGAAGTGACATGGGACATTTGGTCATGGAATCTCAGGGGATTTATGTCAAGAACTCATCTATTAATTCAGGTGATAGGAAACAGAGAATGTGGGATCTACAGGCTGTACATGTACTATCCTCTCAAGCTTCAGATGAATCTGAATGGGTGGGAGGATTTATTCAGAATGTGTCATGGGTTCCAACCTTTCTTATAGTTTGATTTGAGAGTCATCTAATATACTAGGCTCTGAGGGTCGGAATTCTTTCCAGATTTCATCCTCATACCTGTATGGAAAACATGATTTCCCTACATCTTAAAATTATAAATATAAAATGAATATACCACTGTGTTCTCAATTTACCCTTTGCATTCGTTTGACTTCACTTCTTAACAGAGCTTCGTCTTCACTCTTTCAAACTAAAATAAACCTGTGAACTCACCGCGCCAATCAGTGTTCGTCGGCCAAATTTGACCGACGTTCTATATATGGTCATTCCTTCTGACGTCATCGTTGAGCCCGGAATTGACCAATGACATGCGCATGTTTAATTAGAACGCATTTGGCGTATGTTTCTTCAAGCTCGCTGAATGGTGGAAGAAAGGTCAGCGCATAGGTCAGAAGTGATTTATTACCCGAACTGTCAACGGTACCCGTCGTGGGGGCGGGGCTACTAAACTGTAATATGGTCTCTACTAGGCAGAGCGTAGTTTTACTAGACTCTGCAGGCAGGGTATTCTCAATTGAACATTCTCCAAACAGAAAAAATGCAAAGATTACATAATATCAAAATTTGAGGGCATACATTTTTTGTATCACCCTGTATATGTCTTTACATTAGTTATCTATACTTACCACAGGGCAGTGTCTTCACAGGATAAGGTGGGGGTACTTAGGAGAGAATGTCTTGCTGTATTGCAGACTTTACTCTAATATGTTGTAAACCTGGGTCAGTCCCATCATAGTGGTGGCCATCACTCTCTGCAAATAGAACATAGATAAAGCCTATAAATGATGGAACATCGGATCATATGATTTTATCAATGGTGAAATTTTTAAAGATCTGATTCACTGATTGGTCCATATCTTCTATATTTCTTTTTTGAGTAAACAAAATTGTATTATTTAAAATTGCACAAAATTGTCATTTTCTATTTTGACCCCAAATCTGTCCATCCTCTAAAGGCACCCAAGAGATAAATTCAAGATTCATTGATTAAGACATGACTTCCCAACAGTTTGAAGTATGTAACATATTACACAACAATGTCTGATTCACAAAGCTCATGAATGTCAAGTAAATTCAGATTGACATCTCACTGCAATTGCCTTCAACTGCAATTCATTATACATGTCATGTTTGAAACCTAAATATTCTGCCATGTTTTCCATTAAGAAAACTCTGCTGGATTACACAATAGCAATGTTATTCAACCCTCGTCACAATAAAACGTCATCCAGTCTGTTGTCAGTTTGCATCAGATACAGTTACAGATAATATTGGTTTTGGCAGGAGTCATGGCAACCAAAAGAAATCAGAGATTTGGCTTGTGAATGGAGATGGGTAGACACTACATAAATACCATACAAATACAATTCAATACACATAAATATCTTAGAAATACTGATAATGAAGCGGAAAAATCCAGAAATAAATGACTTGCCAAATTATTAAAGTCACAACAAAATATTTGTTTAGATGATGCAAACATTGCCAGTATTAATGATAAAGTTTATATCATAATGTCATAGATACCAAGAACCAGGATGTAAATCGTGGACTTTATTGTAGAAATATTCAGACTGTCAACAAACCCAGAAATATAGAATACAAATGTATATATGGTGACACAAAAATTGTTACCTTCTCATTTTAGAGTAGACGTGATTTCTCTAAATCTCAAAGTTGTTGATGCTAAATATGTACACCAATGTTTTCCACATTGACCACTTGTACACCAATGTTTTCCACATTGACCACTTGTACACCAATGTTTTCCACATTGACCACTTGTACACCAATGTTTTCCACATTGACCACTTGTACACCAATGTTTTCCACATTGACCACTTGTACACCAATGTTTTCCACATTGACCACTTGTACACCAATGTTTTCCACATTGACCACTTGTACACCAATGTTTTCCACATTGACCACTTGTACACCAATGTTTTCCACATTGACCACTTGTACACCAATGTTTTCCACATTGACCACTTGTACACCAATGTTTCCCACATTGACCACTTATTTACTGTATTAACTGTATTTATAAAAGAAAATTGAGAGGATTCTATTGTAATTGAGAAAGTCATTCCAAAATTGAAGGGTATCATTTTTGTGTCACCCTCTACCATAGAACTTGATAATCTCTTCATACTGTAGATTGGATTAAATTGTTCTAAATTCTGTTGTGTTCTAAATTCTGTTTACAAAATCACAAAAAGTGAAATATCTTTTCTTGTATTGGACATATACCATTTTTCTTTACTGGACATAATTAAATTTGCATAACTATTCGATACATAAGGGCTATATGAAAATTGAACCACTAAAACAGATGTAATTTAAGTTAAAGGGAACTTTCTACTATACCCGCCATGCTATATGACCCGAACAAGCCACCTGGTGGTGAAACTGGTAACTACCTACTCACATTTGAGTTACTGCCATTCAAGAGGTATTCTGCATGAGCTTTAAGGTCAGGATTGCATTTTTAATTTTATATTATAATATTATTACATGTAAAGCCTAGTAATTATTGATATTTATGACAGTGACACTGAGTACAGTATATAATATCAAACATGCATGGTGTCTTCCTTTTAGAGGTTAAATGCGAACGAGACCCTTAAACATTTAAAGAACACAATTATCATCCAAATATTGATTTATACCTCAAATTCTCAAATAATTTGTGTGATTCATTATTTGTTTGTTTGATTCATTCTTTATGTGATTTTTCTTAAAATAACTTTATTTACATCACATATTAATAATAATTTAATGAATACATTCCCATAAAGACTGACATCAATGAATGAGGCAGGAGTGACACAGTAATTGCCAAAATACAATACACAGCATACATAACAGAGTTAAATACAAGACCAACTGAGTTGAATGGACCAATACTCTCATTCTCTTGCCAAACAAACCAGCCCAATATTAGCCCTACCTGTACGCTAAAAAATGAAAGGTTATTCGGTGCAGATTTAATGAGCAAATTTCAGTTTCATTAGCTCATATTCTTTCCTAGTTTCAAATTCTCCTCGTTCCTATAGCCACGGGTCTGACCAACTTAAAAGGATGCAATCATAATTGGATGGTGTATCTTGAAACTATGACATCAAATGGCTATAATATCCCTATTGCTCCAAATTCCACTTGGGTTCAAACATATAAAAATGGTGATCTTATTTCTGTTGACAAAAATGTGAATCATTTGAAATGGAATAAGGCAGAAAAATCTGGTTGTTAGATAGTACTGCACCAAGGCCCTGTTTGCCCCTTGGATCTCTCTTTAACACCCTAAAGAAATAGAGGTTAAGAGATGAAAATAAAGGTTTGGTACAAGACTAGACATTAGAACACAGGTATTTAGGTGCACCAAACTTGAAATATCTGGATGTGACAACTGGAAATATGTTATATATTAGACGATATCAAATGTGTTTTTGCTCCAGCTAGGCAGAGCCATGAGAAGAGTGATGGTAGGAATAAAGGAATCCTAAACCTGTGAAGTAAACTTCTCTTAATGTGAACACCTTTCAATCTAAACACCTCTCAATGTGAACACCTCCTATATCAATATAAAGTGGACATACATCAATGTAAAATCAGTCCCCCAAATCAGACATGCTAAATACAATGCAGAACACAAAATAACACCAAGGCCAAATAACAAATCCTCAGAAACTGGCATTTTAAACCTTTAGTATATTTCAATATTATTGTTTCTACTCCATGTGTGAGTAATTAAACGATGAGTAATATTATGATACAAGTAAACACATTAATTACTAGGTAATCAAAACAGGCCATAATCAATAAAAACTGGGTTAATTGTCATAATGACATGTTTACCACAAAAATGTTATTTATTACCACAATATTGCTAAATAAAAACTACTGTTGATACATAAAAAATATATCATTGGTCTATTTCATTCTATTCTTGAATAAACTGCCCAATTTTCTTGCATTTCTGTATAATTTAGAGTGTTGGCTACATGCCTGTTTAATTTATTCATTGCCATTTCACTATTTTTGATATTATTCTTTGATTTTAAAACATGGACATCATGATATTGTTTTCTTCATTCTATATTGTTGCTCTGTGTTGTATATTTATAGAGATGAACATTGTAATTACAAGCTAATGGCTGGTATGTGCCCTTCCTGGATATGTACCCAGCCAAGGAATTAGCCTTTCCATGAGGATTATGTAAATATATATTTCTTTTATTGACAATTGTATCAAAACATGACACATTAATCTATGCACAAACTATATATAAGACAATATAATTAAATGATAGAAAATTATGATTTCCCACCCAAAAGCTTGAAATTACCATACAACATGCAATGTTTGATCTTTAGGATTTTGGATTTCAATATTTTGAGAAGTCATACAAATACAAACTATAAATATTTTCTCATTCAAATGCAAGAACTGAATTCAAAATTAATATTTCTATCAATGGAATCCCTTGATTTGATTTGAAAACTAAATTCTGAGTAAATCTCAATCAGTGCAAAAACAGAGAACTCCGCATCCCGCAAATGAAATATAAAACTATATTATATGTTCATTTTGGGAGGGGGGGGGGGCTGTCAATGAGTACAAAAAAGCCGAAAACATCCATGTACTAATTACCAATCAATGCAACAAACCAATGGATATAAACTCACATATGATCAGCTGTTTTCAGGATTTTGACAGTAAAAATGTAAACAAATCCACATTTTCCATCCTTCCTACCACCTGTAATGTTAATCTACTATTATTCTAGTTGATTAATCGCCAATTGTCAATTTCGACCTGTTGAGTCGTCATAATCATAAAAACCAGGATGTAAGATGTAATAAATGACATAAATGACATAAATGACATCTTGCTTAGTAACAAACTGGGGTCATTCGGTGCAAAGTAATTAAGCCCCGTAGTGCCACAGTTCTGCCTTCATCTAAGAAACCCAGGTATTTTCAGGGGTCATTCGGTGCAAACTCATTAAATTTTCCAAACTTTAAAGCTGTTTAATATTTTCATTAATGCCCAATACTAAAAGGTGTATGCTTTATGTATTAATTTATTAACATATTATGTTGTCCTCTGAAAGGGCCAAGCCTATCAAAGCCTATCATAGAACTAATATATCCCATTAATGCATGTACAGTAAAACCTGCGTATAGTGAACAATTTTTTGCCAAGAAAAAATGTTCACTGTTGGTAGGTGTTCACTACAGCAATGATTTGATTTCGCGGCATTTTGTCGTATTATATAAAGAGACCAGCTATTAAAAGAGAGGAGGGAATATTTATTTATTAATTATTTATTTATTTAGATATACACTTTTTTAACAGTGGCACTCTTACATTAAGGTGCATGTAATCGAAAAATATCCACAATTCCATGTTGGTTAAAACAGCACATTTTATCAAACTAAAATAAAATGAGTCTTAAAAAGAATTAAAACATATTCATATTTGAATAATAAATTTAAATTATATTTTTTCTACCCATACTAACCCATGACACTCAAGCGTTAATTATTTAATTTGTTGTAATGCTATATACAAACTGACTTATTTTAGACTGACTGTCATCTGAATGGTTCATCCTTTTATTGTCAAATTTTTATCTCTTTATAATTCTTTTTATCTCATCAAGATGGTCCTTTAAAGAGTGGAATTTTTGAGACATTTGAGTCAGTTAAAGGACTTTATTGAATTAGTTAAAGGACATGATAGATGCAGTTAATAGTGAAATGATCATGAATTATAATTTTGATCCAATCGTTTTTTAAATTGATGGGATGAGAAAAAAGATTAAGTTGGGACTTAGCAGATAGAGGTAATAATAATTAACCAGATTATCTCCAAGCAATCAATCCCAGACAACATATCCTTTGTAACAAAAACAAAGCGTATTAAGAATTATAATTAGTCACACCTGTTTCAATAGAAGAGATCAAGATCTCAAATTGACCTTTTAATTATTTTTGGCAGGTAATATACATGTAAACATAAACTGCTTAACTCTGATAAGGCAGTTGCAGAAAATCCGCGAGAAATCTTATATCTGATTCAATGTTCACTAGAGACAGGATAATTCAATTGATTTTGCCAGGGTTTAGTGTTCACTGTTCATAGTTGGTAGGTGTTCACTATAGGAATTCTACTTTAACATGGGAGTCAATGGGAGAAAAAGGTTTTGCCGAATAAAAATGTTCACTGTTAATAGGTGTTCACTAGAGAGATGTGTTCACTAACTCAGGTTTTACTGTAGATATTTACATTACAGTTTATAACAATGCATTAAATGCACTTCCAGATACCTTGATGAATGTAAAAACATTCTACATGCTGTTCTCTATGTGATTGTTGTTTTCTATATGATTCCAAGGCAAATGAGACAAACATTTGCAATTGTAGAAATCTGGATTGTGGTTGGGCTAATTCAACTAAGTACAGATGATCCTAATGAATGTAGACCGCAACCAAGAATTTGGGTGTGTTGTCTGAATGAGCCAAAGAGAACTGCCACTGACCACTAACCAAACTCGCTTACTACATTGTAGTTTTTTATTACTAATTAAATATCTAATATACAGGTAACGAAGCATTCTTGCGCATAACTGAATATACACTGTCTATCCAAACCTTGGGAAGGGAAAATATAAATGAGGATATGAGGCACCGTCTTAGCACGCTCAGTCTTCACTGCGTTCAAACCAACAGGAACCCAATGAATGAAGATGGATAGGGCCAGACCTGAGTTACAGAGGAAACTATGTGTAGTGTCAAGTCTATGCTTTAAAGCCTCTTGTCTTCTATAAAGATGCTCCTGGCATCCACTATGTTCTTTATTTTCTGCCTTCAACCTTTCATCAAATACAGAAAATAGTCCTGCCTGCCCTAGTCAATTATAAGTCTTGCTTAAAGACCCTGTCCCCCTCCTTTGCCTCTTGCGTGATATAGAAGGAATGGAAGAAGAGATACAAGATATTAATGCAAGACTAAAAGACTATTATACTTGACAAGATTCTTAAAAAATAAGGTAAGTTTCATTGACAAAGTACAGATGCTAGTCTTGCCTAACTTAGAAAAAGTGTCTTTGTTTTATTCACTTTTACTTTACCGCCTTGTACCAATCACATTGACACGTGCATTACCAACAGTTTGTTATTGTTGCGAGACTACTATGTCTATGGAGAGTTCAATTCTGAGTTTATCTTTTTTCCCTTATATAGTATTAAGGTATTTAGGTTAGATCTTGTATTCTGTGTCACCTGACTGACATTATTTTTTGCCAACTCGGCTAAATGGTTGACCCTTGATGTAATTACATTGACCAGTCACCTCTCTCTTAGAGGTTAGACACAGGTGTCAAGTCCATGGTAAAAATCCGTCTGCTATCAAACTGAATATGTGCAATCTCTCTCTAAAATTTGAATAAAATATATTATTTTTTACAATTTTTATACAATTAAGGGTGTCAATTTTCATGTGTCATTTTTAAAATTTGAAGATTACACTCTTTTCTGCTTCAATATAACTTTTTTAAATAATGACCAACTTGGAATTTATGTTTTGGGTTATGTCAAAGTATTGTCAACGAAAGCTCACATCAGAACTAATAACATTCCCCGACTAGTAAATTATATTTACTATATGAGCTACGTGAATATTCTTATGGTTGGTACGTCACTATAAACAGCTGATTTGAACATATGGGATCAAAAGTAATTTCTTGTTCTGTTATGGTATTTGGATTGTTGACAATGTCGTCATCCTCATTCGAGTGAAATAGAGGCCAAAAATAATATCACTGTTTGGATTCACAGAAAATATTGAGCATTGGGCATTATATTTTTTGTTGACTATTGAATGAAAATCACTGTAAATAATCTAAGCTTCTTGGCTCAACATTATTGTCAATATCAGAAGTTCATTGATTCTCCCCTTCATCAATGCTATCATCTGCCATAGGAATTATTCATTCAGCAGTTACTGAAAAATAACACAATGGGCAACATTTAAGAATATCAAAACCAAACTCACTTAAAACAAAATGGTAAAGTGATACTCTTTTTAACAGTGTGATTTTGCGTCTTTAAAGGAATTTCATCCACATCCATATACATGTACATAAATCCTAACACCCAAAGAGAATAAAAATGTGTGCACGACTTGTAAATCAAATGAAAAAGAAAACGAAAATAAATTTTGGTAATAATGTCTACTGATGATGTGGTATTACTATAAAATTAATTTTTACAACTTTCAGTTTTATTACACTGGATATTTGCCAGTGACCGAATGGTGAACCTTCCCATTGACAACACACACACATTGTCAAAGTTATATTTTCCTGATGGTTTCTAATAAACAGGAGGAATTACTCAATATTATTTTCTAACCTTTCTACACTACCTTGCCTCTAGGAAGGGAATGTGTACACCCCCTACAAAAGTTTGGAAATTAAATCTCCAGACTTTTGGAGGGGAGTGTAGTACCCTGCATCTTTAGCAGATAGTCACACCACACTCTGACTATTACTGATAAGTATATAGATTTGATCTTCACAATCTCATATGAATATTTCATCACATTTTGTTGGAATTTGAACATGAAGTGTAGCCATAATCTTCTGACTATATATTCATGATTATAGACAAGAATAAAGAATACTACTGTATCTATGAACTTCAGAGTTTGAATGACACTTTATCTAGCACTTGAAAAGGGTACATCAATGCCAACCTTGATCTTCTACCTCAGTACACTTGGCCTGTAATTATTTTGAAACTTTATGATCAATCAGGTAAAATCTTCATCAGTTGTCAAGGTAACCAACAGTGAAGCAGCTCTAATAAGTTCCCTCAAATGTTTACAAAAGTAAGACATAAAATTATCTCTTATTTCAAAATAGAAAGTGCATCATTTCTGTTCACTGTTTAAGGTCTCATGGAAGTTAACAGGAAGTGACAAAACAAAAAATGACAAAGCCATGCTGGATTTTGAAAATTTTTTGAACCAAGATAACAGAGTTCTGTTTGGACCTCCAGTCAGTTTAACTAGTTCCACATATCATTTACATGACCAGGAACACAGTTGAAATGGTCAGAATGACCATAAACATGATAGAATAACCTTTTCAGCCCTCTGAAAATGTGACTAAAAAATAGCTAAGAGTAGGTGCTCAGGAAAGGTCACTGAACAGAATATTTTGACTTTTTCAGAAAATGTGCCCAATATATTGCTCTAAATGATACAATTCAAAAAAATTTGATATCATTCTTAGAAAAAGAAAAAATTGAAAAAAACTGAATTGAAAATCGATCTATTTTCCTTTTTACTACAGCCATTATTGTTTCAGACGATTTTTTAAAATTTCAAAGATTGTGTCATTTAGAGCAATATATTGGACACATATTCTGAAAAAATCAAAAGATTCTGTTCATTGACCTTTCCTGAGCACCTACTTTTAGCTATTTTTCAGTCACATTTTCAGAGGGCTAAAAAGGTTATTTTATCATGTTTATGGTCATTCTGACCATTTCAATTGTGTTCCTGGTCATGTAAATGATATTTGGAACTAGTTAAACTGACTGGAGGTCCAAACAGAACTCTGTTATCTTGGTTCAAAAAATTTTCAAAATCCAGCATGGCTTTGTCATTTTTTGTTTTGTCATTTCCTGTTAACTTCCATGAGACCTTAAGTATACTAATAGCATGAATGGCTAAGAAAATGATAATAGATGGGAGGGGAGTGTCGTATTGTAATCTACTTTATAATTTCTAGTCTAATTAAAGACCGTATTTTCTACCTCAAAGAAATGGGTCATCTATCAAATTTCTCCCGAAGCATTAATAAATTATTTGATAAAGCCCAAGTTATGCATAAACAAAGTTTTGTGTCTCTATGTAACCAGCAATTAAACCTCATTAGTTTCTCTTTCTATGAAATT
The DNA here is from genome assembly GCA_903813345.2 of Owenia fusiformis. Taxonomy (NCBI): domain Eukaryota; kingdom Metazoa; phylum Annelida; class Polychaeta; order Sabellida; family Oweniidae; genus Owenia; species Owenia fusiformis. The sequence continues at coordinate 745,920 of CAIIXF020000008.1, forward strand.
ATACAGTAAATGTAAAATCTTACAGCTTTTGCATTTATTTAGTTGTTAGTCTTGTTGAGGGATTTCATTTTTTTTATAAAATTTCCAAATAACATGAAAATATGTGTTTATTATCTTTATATTTTCATGCTTTGGTTTTTATTAGAGTGGCATGGGATGTTTTTAGAAGAAAACAGTAAATGAATGACCATTTTGGAAAATCATTCTCCAGCAGAGGTTCAGCCTAAACTTGAAGCAAATCTATGAGTGGTATTCGAGTTATCACCTGAAGAGATGTATAGACAGACAGCTATTCTATATCCGAAACTGAAACTTCATTTGGGGGGTAATAATGCTGCCCTTTGTCTGAATGCACCATTGTGTAATACAGTATGTGCCATAGGCCATAATACACTTGCTACTTTTGTGATACGAGTATGATATAATATGATTTCCTTAATTTCCTAAATTGGCTGTCCTCATATTGACATTTACGAACTGAACAACATTGCATCATTTTTTAATTTTATCTTTGACCTTATAGCATAATGCCGATTTATATTGCCTTTACATGTAAAGGTATATCCAAATTATGTAAGATACAGTTAGAATTTCATTATTATACCTTGCATTGAGTAAAAGAGAACTACACATTTCTCAGATTTAGTACAGTGAGTTAAAAATTTGGTATTTTGTCAAAAGAGAAATTTTGCTGAAAATGAAGATTTTTCAACATACATGTAATTTATTATGATTTGCAGACATTTCAAGACCATTTATCAAAATTATTTTCAGATAATCATGGGACATCTAAAATGACATAACACACCCATGAAATTACACAAGAACACACAAAAGAAATGACATATTTGACACCCATAATAAGCACATGTCACATTTGGCAAAAATAAAATTGAAAAATTATTAAGAGAGATGGAGTAGTCAGAAAGAAGCTATTTAAAATGCTATTTGGTGTCTAATCACCCTGGGGATCTGTTATGTGGAGTCAACTGCAGTCTCAATTAGCAAAATTATGTAATGGTGCATCAAGTTATGGACATTTAGGTTACAGTTAGGTAACTGTGGTCATTGAATGATATGGCAATGATTTGCTGGAGCCTGGACAGCCCATTACAGGCCCATAGTGTGTAATCAACATTCTATGGGCATACATGCATTTGTTTTGGTCAAGTAGATATACAATGTTCCATGTACTTATAAAATGTACTTTTAGAAAACTATTCTAAATATTATGATATGTATGTTCCCCTTCCCAGGAGCTCTAACTCATTTATATAATATTAACCAGAGATTTGGCTTGACTTTGCTTTTTTGAACTTTTTCTTCAAATGTACAAGACTCAGACCCTCACGACAGAGATTCCGCCAGACCCAACATATTTGCATCAATTTTGTAGCAACCCCTGTCTCCCCAAACCCATTCTTAAATGTAGTATCTTTTATCTTTCCATCAAAACAATGGTAACAGTGAGTGGAATGATCCAAGATACTATACTCTTTTCAATCATTTTATTTTTGCTATGAGCATTTGGCCCCAGGATGCAGTACAAAGACTAAATGAGGAAAATAACAACACAATTAATACCCTTTTCATTTTCTTAATCTATCATTTCATAATACAAGAAATATCAGAAAAGATGTGTCTCCCAATTCCTCTGTAAACCAGTTCGTATTGTAATGTTATTGGACTATAATCACATGAATTATCATTTAACCATTGACAAAAGTACATCAAAGCTCAAAGTAAATGCATATAATCGCACATAAACACTGGTTTCATATACATTTGATTCATGTCTCTAAAGACCTTCAAATGAAATGTCTCTGTGGTCATGACTATTTCACACTATTTCTTTCTAAGAGTTGAATGCTGTGCCTGGTTTTCTGACATTCCTGTATAATTCTGAGTATTGACTACATGTCTATCTATTCTATTTCTTGTAAATTCCACTCTTTTAAACTCTATTTTGAATTTTAAAATGTGATATCCATAATATTTCTCATATGGGCTGAGGGCCAAACAGGCCCATAGAACCTAGACATTGGAGTCCTAGAATTATATCTTGGACCATTGGACCAGAAAGACACTTCCCTGAATACATAAAAATAATTAATATTACAATTATGATCTTTTCAACTCTTATCAAAAAGACTACTGTAAAAAATCAATGATTTCAATAAAAAAGCCCCTGCCAATGTTTGCATTATAAACGTATGATTCATAGGTATAAAATATCTAAAGCTATTTTAATTTAACCAGGGGGTGATAATTATATGGAAAATAATGAGTGGGCTTTAATTTCTAGTGACAGGGATGAAAATTATCTTGCTACAAAAGTTCTGCGGAGGTGCACGTGCATCCAGCAATTAAAATCCTGCATTCCATTACTGTCAACCTTTCCAAGAAATTCACAACATCATATTTTCCGAGAATAAAGCTCGAAAAATAAATGAACTCTTTGAAATTACATATTTTTGAATTAAATCACTGCTTAAAAAATGTGCAAATAAATCGAAGAAATCCTACAAATCTTAAAATTTTGAAAATGATTGTAATGTAATAATAATATCAGCTGACAGGGGTCTCCGACCACTATAAGACATATCTGTGCATTTAACAGTGCCTCTCTTCATCATAGGCCAATCATAATCATTAAGAATGATTTTGGAATTGCTCACTGGAGTAAAGAAAATGGTCTTTTGTCCGAGTCTGGGAAAATTTGGATATTTAAATTGACCTTTGTTTTGCGGTTGGGATTTAATTTAGGGGACGAAGCATCATGCATTGTGGCCCATATGGGCAAATCATTACTAATAATACTGAACATATGAGATCATAGAAAATGAGAAATTCACTTTTATTAAATGTTTCAAATGCGTCATTTCCTCTGGATTCTAATCTATTAATTCTCCATTGTTCTCCATTTTAAGCGTAAATTGCTCATATCAAGTTTTGGTCGTTACATGAATTAAAATCGTCATCCATGATCAAAGCAAGGATAATCATACACCTTTCAAACTTGACACAAAACCCAGTTATTTTAATAATTAATTTGAAACCATAACATTATACAATATATTAACAGTAATTGATACAAAGAGTAATTCATCTAAATATTCTCACCTGCGATTACATAACGAACTGTGATTACCTGTGAGATCAAAGGAAAGTTTAATCCCTTAATTGGTCTTAGCATTTGTTCAATCAGGTAAATAATAAGATAACAATTTGGATAATTTCACTGATTGGCAAGCGCTGACAAGAATTATCAAGTATCACTTGACTGATCTCATTTCCTTTTATTGATTGCATAACAGAACACCAGGATCAAAGAGAATATTGAATGAGGAACAATGCTGAAAGTGTTGTAATTAAATATTGAGGGATCTAAGTTCTATATACAATTACAAAGTTGTCAAATAATCTGGATCCCAAATCTATTTGCAAATGGAAGCAAGAGCTTTCAAATGTGCAGTTGATCAAATATTATGAATGTTTGGGTCTCAGTTATATTCTAACAGAGATCAATTGCACATAAATGATCAAAGAGCTTTAGATCTGAAATATGTTTGAATACAACCAAGATTGGCCAAATGTATACAGTTGATCAAATATTTTGCATGTTTCAATCTCAAATCCGTTTGTATAATAAAACAAAAGCACTCTAACATTCCAAGGTTGGTGAAATAACTTTGGATCCCAAATCTAATTGAATATAGAAACCAACATTGATCAAATATGTAAAGGGTGTTTTGTTCCAGAGAAAGATAAAACTCAAAGGGGCACATTTTGAATGATCAATGTAGTGCCCCAGAAAATAAAGGGTGTGCTAGAAAATAAAGGGTGTGCTAGAAAATAAAGGGTGTGCTAGAAAATAAAGGGTGTGCTATCATTCCTGCTTTATCTCCTTGATGTGCTAAACACTCAGGCTTCCCAAGCCTTCAACTGTTTTCCTGGTGTAGTTATGGTGCTATTGTTTACCATTGCAGCCACACCTGAGCATATATGCTATGAAATCAAGTAAAAACAAGACAATTAACAGCATTACCTGTGATTACTATATGTTTACTTATCTAGATCACATTCCACATTCCACAATTCAAATTAAATTCCATAAAAATCAATAAAACTGTACGTATCTTTTTGTGAGTTGGCTTATTTAAGCCTTCATGTTTACAATGTTGTTCAAAATGGGAAATGTCTGAAAACTTGGTAAACATTATGAATAATTAATTACCTGGTGTAAATTAATGACAAACAACGTGCTTACTGTAATATCAAATTCTTAAACATGATTAACTTGTACCCATGTAAGAATGTGGGGGGGGTCTGGTTATCAGAGATTGAGGGGGAGGGGGCATTGTGGTAATCCCCTCCCCCATTCACCACCATCCCAGTTTCTGAATATCAATCATGCTTGGCAATGGTTCTTCCATTCAAAGAACTTCATATTCTTTAGAACCTTTATACAATTAAAAATCCATGAATTGCATGAATATGAGCATTGTTTACATGTATAGATGGATCAAAAGAAATGCAAATTAGATCAAATGATCAAAGGAAAGATCTACAGGTGCTACGATGTATAACCATGCGTTCTAATTAATTGGAATCATTATAATGCTATGAAAACAATACTTTCATAGATTTAATAGTTATTATTTGGTAATCAGAGCCTCACCTGCTTGATGTGCATGTTATTCAAATTGCTCTTAATGTTACTTCATCTTCTGTTTTTTATCATATTGTTAAAATTTAATGATCTGTACAGTGAGGACCTGGGAGAAAAATGTCATGTTTGAAAATGAAAATTATGAAAAGGGCAAAGTCATTAAGAAGTAATTAGACGTAAAGACAAAAAGTGAACACTACATTACATAGTAATATAAAAACTTATTCATTTCATTCAAATTTTAAAGAAAAGGTGGGGAAAAGGCATGATAAGTCATGCATTTTTTGCATTGGTAATGATTAAGAGAACAAAACACACAGTGATGAAGTAAATATAATTCTTGAAGAGCAAATTTCCTGCATTTATGAACTTTTACAAGGATGGCAAGGCTTCATTCTGGTACTGAACATATCTTTCTGTTTTGACACTAGCAATTCAAAACTAGAAAGCAAAATGATGGAAGATTGTGATTCCAATTCTTGGTCCCAGGTTATTTCACTTCTACGTTAGCAGTGTAGCCCAATATATTATGAAGGATGGTGATTTCTGATGAACACAAGACCATGTTCCACAGACTGAATATGTAGTTGAAACACTCCTCTTATAAGCCCATGGTCTTATCAGGCACATATTCTGACAAGAAAGAAACTCGAAAAAATGTTAAAACAATACTGGCCCCTACTGTTTAGTTAAGAAATTTCAAATAACTAGTATATAAATGTTTCAAACCTTTACGAATCATAAAGTTTAAACTTTGCATAACAACATGATTGAAAAACAAACGGCTGATAAAAATAATATTCCGCAACAGAACAGATTATTGCAGAACTGACGCCACCTCTTAAAACTACATATTCCCCTTTAAAGTACATAGAAAAAAAGACATTCCAAAGCCATAAATATAGTTTAATGTTTGAAACCATTCAGAGCTACAAGGCATAAATATCACACATCTAGGAGAAAAATAGAAGAGATCGTAAAATAAAATGTACTTTGGTCTCGAAAATTTATTTATGAGGTTTTATACGAGGAGAGTGATCTTCGGATCTTGAGTCACAAATAGTCGCAACATTTATGATTTATGATGAGCACGTTGGCAGTCTCCTAGATGAAACTCAAATTACTAAAAAAATGAGGAAGTTTATAATTATTGACTTAATAATTAATATGGGGAAAACAAAAGTTTGGCAAAAACGACTAATATTCACACTGCATTTAATAACATAGAATACTATCCATGAGAAGGTAATCAGTGATTATTTTAATTACTAAAGTGAAAGCAGGTAATCAAATATGAGTGTTCCTCAGAAGTGACAGATTTTCTGTTCTGAAAATCAATAATTTCTGGCGGGATTTCAGTTAAATGTTGCCGATTACGCTTTCTTATTAAAAGCAATACTGTTAACTAATATCCAATAATTGCTAACTGCCAATTTGGGCTGGTCACGCAACACTACCAAACCCTTTTCATATATTCCCCTCACCGAACAAGGAAAGGCTAATTTTATCCAATACTGACAAATAAATAAAATTCATCGAATATTTGCAGATTTCAAGGTGTATTCCGTGCTAATTGCAATTTTACCTCGTGAATTCCATTCTTAATGAAATATTTTTTCACTAAACTGTGATTGTTTTAGAAGGTGATTTTCTCATCATTGGATACCAGTAGATATGCAATTCCAACATGTCTTTATGTTGTATTCCCACAGTTCTTAATCTCAAGAGATTTGTTAAATTAGTGAGTCTTTTGTTGATAATCATTGGCTTGCTTCACCATCCACTACATACCATCTGGTGGTTGTATTTTAAATCTATTCTAACGATACTGACAAGTTTAATGATTTGAGACAACTTATGAAGAATTCTATTCTGGATTACCTTGTTAACATTGAGGTTGCTAGGAAGAGGCATATTTGGCCTCATTTACCATTCTTTGGAAAGCTTTCAAACTAGGGGCAGATCTGGAAACAAGGGGTGGGGGTGGGAGCAAATATTAATTTCGGAAAATCCCTGAAAAAATTGGGACCTTTTAAAAAAATTAAGCCTATTTTCTAGAGACAAATCTTTCTCGAAAATGAGGCATATATTTGAAAAAAGGCCCAAAAGACTCATTTTTGAACCTCATCAGGAGGATCAATATAGCCTAATTTACAGAGTAAAGGGTGAGAAACTGACATGGCCCTTTTATAAAATCTACAGAGTGTCTCACACAAATAAATGTCTATGTCCTTTTTCTAAAGGTATATCATAAACTTAATGTCATAGTGTCATTCTAAATTTCTAAAACAAATAATGATAATTATTTTATCAGTTTTAGGTATGTGTAAATATGATGGGATTTTTTGAGAAGGAACCTTCCCAGATATATTAGCATTTATCTTTTGTCATGGGGGAATTGAATGACATTTATCTCATTAAAAACCAAATAGAGGTCAGAGGGAATAAAATTATCAGTTAACAAGATGGATTAAATACTTTAATTGTAATATATATATCTTTTATTGACTCTTTAGATGTCATGACCTGACATATTAGTCAATCCCAATCTTACAGCTTTCCCATGGCTTAACCCTTTCATTTCTAAGAAGTGATAAAACAATTTAAAAGATTGCAAGTTATAAAAAAAATGGGATTTATCAATGTTTATGTCTTGTCAGTTATCAGAATGAATATTCATGTCATACGTTAGATCGAAAAAATAATTGTAATATGTATTGAACATATCTTGATAAGTAAATCCAACTGTTTATTTACATTACACACTTTGGGAAGTAAAGGGTTAATACAAGGAAACAGGTTGATTTTTCCTGGTGAGTTATTGATGATTGTAGAAAGTTATGTAACACCCACATAAGCCTCTTAAATAAATTAGAGATCACTGGACACAAAGGGAGAGAAACAAAGACCTGTTCACTATTGGAATGTCACCAAATAAACTTTATAATTGTTTAACTGACATTCAGATCATTTGAATCTAACTATGTTTAATCCAAATGTTCAGATTGCTAACTCTTTAATTGCCAAGAGTGAAAATGCACATGTGAAGGGTTAAACACTGAATAACATAAGCCAAGGGCAAGGAGGGTAAAGATCAAATTGAAAAAGAATGAGACAAACTTGATGTAGCTGCTATATCAAAATATCAAGTGTCCTCACCAAACAACAAACAAACAAGCAACCAAACAAACAAGAGAGTAAATTGTGTTGTCTGCCTCCTGTCCAATATACTGATTTCAAATATTTTGTGTATGTGTGTATTAGTTCAGTATTAATTAGTGATATCACAAAATTGGGCCACTAGATGGGGACACTATACAGACAAGATATCACTAATTGATCAACTCATGAACTGAACTCTCTTGAGTTTTTAAATCTGCGGATTTGCCAAATTGAATAAGGGTTGTTGTTGTGATTTATTCTTGATATATAACATCATTTTGAACTCTAGTCATCCAACTCAGATATAAATCAGTAAAGGTTATACCTAACAGCAAAACTATCATCAATTACAAAAATATATGAAAACATATCAAAATAAACCAGCTGAATTTATTTTTGTTTTATTTAAGCACACTTTCAAAATAAACTTTAGTGGGGTTCATAGCAAAGTCACGGTGACCTCATTAGAGATAAAATTTTTGCAATTTTATTTTAATCATATGATTAATTTGCATGTGAAAATGATAAAGACTTATCTTAGGACGCATTGTTTTAAGAGTATGTAGAAAGGAGAGGAGGCTTCATTCTGAGATTTGAAATAATGAAATAATTTGGAACAATCAACAATGGCAAGCAGTTTGCGTACAACCAAATTTTGTATAAAATGTTTAGCTACAGCGACTTATAATTGTAGACTTATACAATGTACAATGTACTATAGCCTTATACAATCGACTTATACTGCTTATGCTAATGGATGGAAGGATATGGGGTGGAGAGAGGGTAGAAGGAATCTTGGGATAGAGAATGGGGAATAACCCCTTCAATTAAATGATCCCAATAAATACATACTACTGAAGCATTATGTAATAGCATACAATCCTAACAAACATTCCTATACAGTTGACATGTTTTTTCACAAAATGTTAAAACCAAAGTCCTTTTATGTTTTAATAATGCCACAAAGATGTGGGGAGACAATATCCCAAGCTGTGGTTAAATAATTACCAGAGAGAGGGAGATGGCAGTTAGTGAATTACTGCAAGTTGTATCAGATTCAATGGGCTACATCCCTTCTAAGAGGATCTTAATCAAATTAATTATACATGACCATTAGATTAACTGGCGCTCTTTATGCAAATGATGCCGTTGGTGTCTAACTGTCTATATCCTCTGCAACACTGTATGCCAATAATGTATGTGGGATTTCCGAATGAGATAATCAAAGAATTAACATGGGTATCTCTCTAACGGAATTAACTTCCTTCCTGTCTCAATAACATATTGTACACAATGTGTATGTTTTGGAAAAGGTAGTGGGAGACTTGAATGGCACAATCATTATAAAACAAAGTTTGAGAGAATGTTTAGTTGAAAAGATAGTAGAGGGTGAAGCATTCGCATTTCTTTTTATCTCTATTTTAAAATAAAGAAATGGTCATGATGAGGGGGGGGGGCATTGTCTGTTACTGCTCACAGCTATGACTCCAAACAACCAGACACCCTCATATCAACCAAGCTATCACAAAGTCTGAGAATTGATAAAAACGATATCAACACCAAATATGAATTAATTTACACAATGATACCTTTCCTGTGTTAATATTAGCAAATGCATGACTTGTGCATCTTCCATCCAAATATGTAAATTGCCAAGTACAGGAGACTGAAGCTAATTAATTAGGCAGTTAATTAATTAAGAATGTCTAGATGCTGCATTGCTATGTTATTGCATAGTCTGCAATGAGGAGATACATGATATAATTATCCCCCTAGGTGGACCATTAATACCAACTTCTCCCCAATTTTGATTATTTGGACATGGCTATGAGTAATTAACTGCTAGTAATATAGTAATCAAGCAATGAGGTAAGAAGAAACATTTGTTGATGGCGTGGGAATTCAGGGCAGGTGGAGAATTGACCATCTTGTCTATGTTTTTATAATTTGTAAATACCTTCACATGGGATAACTAGCCCCTATTGTTTTATAGATTGCCGTGCAACCTTCACTCCTATTTATTATCCGAACACTTGAATTGCTGTGTTTAGCTAGATTTAAATGTCTGCCCGTGTGTTATATTCATACCTCTGTATTTTCTTAATAGGAAATTTAAGAAAATTACAAAGATTTAAAAGCAATATTGAAATATTTTGCACCAAATATAACATAAACTAAATTATAACAGAAATATATGATGATGTAATTGTGAAATAAAACATTTTTGCGACTGTTTTGAAATTTATTGTGGGGGTAAAGGTACACATAAAATTTAACATTTAGCGTCCTGGGTCGCTATTGGACAATGGTACGTGGGAAAAACGAACAGGTGGCGAGAGTCGTTTTCTAGATCTCCTAAATTCTACAACCAATTCATCCAATCCAAAGTCCATTCACAAATAAACCACATAATTAGCTTAAATGGAATATTATCGCTGGCCGATTATTGTAAAAACTAAGAAACTGATTAGTTGAAACGTGGGAACCTGTAACTGAAACATATGTCTTGGAATTTGGTGATTTTCAATGATTTTAATCATTCCTTTGTTACCATCACAGATCAACCCTTGCAGTAAAAAAAATAAAAACAACAACACCTTCAGATAGACTAATAAATAAAAAGGAAATTCATTTATTTATTATTTTTTATGATTCTTTTTCTTTAATTCATTAAGTTATTTTGTTTCGGATGATTTTTCATTTTGATTTTGCTAATTACAATTTTAAGAAGACATATGAGTTTTTGAAAAGAGAAATCACAAAAGCCACCAGTGATCTGTATGAAGGTCATGGCGATTTGGAAAAAATACATAATTAATTGGTATGGATATTTCTGCGACAGATGCAGCGCAATAGGATTAAAAACAAGAGAATTTCCAACAAGTTTTGATTGCTTTTAATTACCGTGTGAATGAATTAAAAGACAAGAAGAACCCTCATTGTTCAATTACCGCCCCCACTATCCCAGATTAATTAACGGAAATCAATATTTAACTCTATACTGTTTCAGCGCCAAAAAACTGGCGGGAAATCAGAAACCGCTAATAACTGACCAACGGAATATTGATTCCGCATTAATAATTCATGCCTTAATTACACAAAAGAATCTAACAAAAAATCAGATTTAATTCAATTTTGTCATTTCAATTGATCTTATTCATTTTATTATAGTTTTAGAGCACTTCTGTAAATGTCAATATCTGAAGAGTTATATGGGTCTTTATTGACTCAACAGTCTAAAAATGAAAGATTTATCAAGAACAATATGAATTTGATCATAAAATATTGAGGAGTTTGTGTATTGTGCAGAAGTCTGGTAAACAATTAAATATTTTGATTTCTTCTGTATGTAAACGAAGCCTGAATTCCTCCGCATTTAAACTTCGGATCAGACATTTTTGACTTCAAACAAAATCTTCTATTGATGCTAACCAATATTTGTAATAAGTTATTAATAAACTATTATACTTCAATTATGTAAAGACCAAATAGCAAATGAGGAAATATTCAATGGGCCATAGAGCAACACTAAGGTCTGGTTAGAAACACCATCATGATTCAAACACTAAAACAATTAAATCATGAATGCACCATGAACAGGGCTGAAACTAATAAAGTCAGTCATTTAATAATGTATAATAATACATAAATCAAGGAAAACTGCCAACTAATATTTTGATTCCCAAGTGGGAGACCAAAGGGGGGGGGGGCAGATCCACCACCATCAATCAAACACTTAAAACAATTGAAACATAGCAGGACTACAGCCCTTGTAAATTGCAATCAGACATACCAAAAAACATGAGAGTATATTCGGAAAAGACATATAAGGCCACTGGATGTCCAGGTAGAGTCCCATACCTGTGGCTTAATTAACATTACCTATGTTACCTGTGGCATTGTCTTGCTATCATTGCCTTTTGATTAAAGACAGGTAAATTAGATGAGCTTGATAAGAGGCAAGCAAAATAATAATAAGGAAGCAGGGGATAATAGATGTGTAAGACATAGTACTATAAGGACCATTGAAAACTGTGGGAAAATGGGGCAGGTGTTTTCAGTCCCCAAAAATATCTGTACACACGAAATCTTATATCTTAACTGTCCACACCTGTATAAATCATAACATTGGGTTTATAGGTGAAATCATAACTGGATTCACAGTTTGTTTTGAAATCGTTACAGGTGTGTGAAAGTTCGTTAAAGGTAATGTATAGGTATGACAATACAGGTGAGCCTATTAGAGAAATGCCCTGATGAATACCAATGCATGCGCTACCTCATTTCCATATGTTTACTCTCTTCAAATTTACTTCTACCTTTAGTGTTTTCACTTCACCTTTGAGATTTATTCGCATACGCTCCATTATACTTGAAAACATCCCATGCATTAACACAGAAATTAAAGTCTAAATGCCTCTTTGTTTTGCATTTTAGTCATTAATAAGAGGTTAACAAAAAATATAAATGCATTTTCAGGCTAACATGAAATCATAATTTCTGGTTTCTTTATGGCACTAGATCTAAATGGTAATTATTTCCTCAAAGAAACATCAAATAAAATTGATAATGACAAACATTAAAATATAACCATGGCAATGTTCATTTATATTTTATTAATATAAGTGTGTCATGGAGATTTTTTCATACATCATAAAGTCGCGGATCCCTTCTCTAATTTCTGTACTTTCTTATCACCAAAATGAGAGAGTTGGTGTTCACTACATAAGTACTACATTATAAATATTTCTTTTATTGACAACTCAAATCAAAAAAGAATTATTAATACAGAAAGCCTTCCTTTTGTATCATCTAGCTCCTCCTCTCTTCCAAGCCTCCCCTATTCTTTTTATTCCCTAAAGGAAAGGGGATACTGGGGGAGGGGGGGGGGTGATAGGGACTTTTGGCCACAGGTCTAGTCACTTGTTGTCATAGAACAAGTGGACATGCACTCTAAGCTGCCAATAAACCACTGAAAACCACAAATGTCACCACAAACTCAAGCCACCACAAAACTCCAGGCAAAATCAAACAATAATGGTAAGGGCATACGAGGACATTCGTTTCTAAGAAATAGGACAAAATCCGTAAATAAAAGACACCGCAAAATGGAAGTTTCAGTGGCTCAAGGGTATTTGATAATAGTTGAATCACTATTAATTGTTAAATGTGGTGAGATAAGATTGTCACACACTCAACTGATTTCCTTAAACAACATACCATATATCCAAACCTAGCTCAAAATAGTCCATTTTATGAGTTTGTCTCTTTAGGATAAACTATTAAAATGTTTTAATGTTTCCCTCTGTTTTTTCACATTTCTACTTTTGTATAATAATAAACGGATGCAGACTTTTCGACAACGATAAAAGAGCCATGTTTAGAAAAAAGGAAATCATAAAGTTTGCAAGTCTTAAAATAATCCCAAAACTACCCCAACATCTTTCTAAATAAGTTTTATTTCTATAGGTACATAAAATGATGCTCACCAAAAGAATGGGGTATACTGGTGCAAATGATTCATGTATTCTTCACAACTTCAAATTACTTTATAAGGCAAAGTACATAATCCAATGATGGGAATTGTTATTATTCATTCAAGAAATCACCACCAGATGGCTACCAGTCTAGGGGACATTTGACATATTGGAGATCAAAACAAACCTCAATTCCCTCATATATGTGTGTAGTTGTTTACATATGAAAATAATAACAGATACATAATTCAAACAGATAAAGCCAACCTTAAGAAGCAATATTTTGTCCCATTGTCTCCTCATATCACCTTCCCCTGTGATAACCCCCCCCCCCACTGTCAGTATAATAAAATAAATAACTTGTGTTTCTTACAGCTCCGGGTTAGATAGTACAGGTTCTTACATGTTTACACTTTACAGCATTTCTTAGACATTTATTATAGGAAACATTTGTTGTTTTTCATACATCATGCAATTAAGTCCCAGTCAAAACTGTCCCCTTAGGCCGAAAGGGGGACAACTTGGACCTGCTAGATGGAGGGTATCACCATAGAAACCTGTCACATCAAATAAGTAAAGTAAAGTCAGATAGTTGAAAAGCAGGCTTCCTGTTAACTACCTTTTCATTTAATTATGATTTAATTACTTCTACTGGTTCCTTGGTAGCCTGGAATGGGAGTTAGGTGTGTAGTTACTATAGAAACCAGTGGCAATTACTATAGCAACCAGAATTTTAATGTGTTCCACTTACTGCATCATTTAGCATGGAGTCTTCTGGGCTTGTGGTTGTCATTTCTAGCAGAATCCTGTCACAATTCTGTCCTTCACTCTGACAGCAAACCCTAATAAAACTTGATAGGCCCATTTATTGGAAAGACCCAGTAATAACCCTTGCTTAGAATATCTCCCATTATACACCTTCTATGCTTTTAAATCTGCTTTTCAAGTATTTCATACAATTTCAAGTGTAACCTACATGCTTGTTCCCTTTATTTCTTACTTATCCTCTCTCTTTCATGCTGTTTTTCAATTTGAAATATGAAAGATGACTATGTCTTTTTCCCCAAGGGAGGGACACTCCACATCACATGTGCTTTTCAAGGTTAATGTACCAGGCCCATGAAAACTCTTAAAATAGTATTAAGTTTTTTTTTCAAAGATCAACTTGAATAAATCTGCTCAGAAGGAAATATAAATTCTGAAGAAAAATTCCTGTGAAAGATCAGAAACGTATGTCCAACCCAAAAAACATATTTTCCATGTTATAGCAAATGATTACAGTTGTGGTATCAACAATATACAACACACACTTACCAACCATTATAAAATCTAAATTCAAACCAGATTGCTAATTTCAAAACAAAAACCAGAGTCCCAAACATAGCAATAAGTTATGCAAGAATGCTTGGAGGGTTTGAGGTTGATATATGTGAGAAGGAAATTAAAAGGAACAAGATATGAAAATGACTGCTGTTTCCTGTAGTGCTAATTCAAGCATAGGGCACTTACCCCAGTTAATATGGGACTTATGTAATCCTAATTGATTACTAGAATTTTGAAAAATCTGAAAAACTCCAAATAATGAAATGTGATGCACATAAGCATGAGCTCTGGACTAGTGTATATTCTACCAGGAAAAACCCTTTGTAACCTAGTAGTAAGGTCCTTTAAACCAGAACGCTCTACATCACTAAGTCCGGTTAAACAAGAATGCTTATTGCATCACATTCACAACAGAGACAATTGAAACATCAACCACTTTTTGCATTAAACATAAAAATGAATTAAATATTTTTGTTTTCAGGATATATAGCAGAGAATGGTCTACTAACTGGCCATTAACTGATAACACAACTCATTAGCTAGGCCATTCTGTTTAAAACAACAATTAACAAATCCAGTCCAAACACCAGTGAAATGAACCTGATGGTGGAATATAGAACCAATCCTTAAAATAATACAGTGAGTCAGACCTAAATGATTTCTAAGTTTCCTCAGTTTCACTTATACACTGCTAATATTCCACAATGTTGATGCTATCAAATCCATGTTGGATCTACTTATACTAATCATAATAAGCATTGAATTTAATCTGGAAAAATATTTACAAAGAACATATGCCTGTAAAAAATGAATTCTCAATTTAAAAAACATATTGAAATAGAAATAAGTTCCTGTTTATTTAAACTTTTATGTACATGTTTTCTAGTTAATGCGTTTATTTAATCTTATTTTTTATGTCTATAATGGGTCGTTACAATTATATCTAAATATTCTATCAATCAACATGCAGTTCATCAAACTCTGTTTTTACATCAAAAATACCTAAACACCTTTCAACATTCATTTCAACTGGACAATTATGAATCAGACTTTTGATGACAAATATTTGATAAAATAAACTCATAACTTGTCACAAGATGGCAGCACCTCCTTATAGGAAAATATGTCGCATTCAGGCATATTACAGATGAAAATCCTATTATCATAACCTTTTCAATTGATTTTCTTCTAACAACAGCAATTTAACAATTTAATTTAAAGGAATTCTCAATGTATATGTCTTTCAAGATTAAACTAACCTCGTGTCTATATCCATCATAAGTTTCTTGAAAGACCATGGAAGATGGCAATATTTTTAATTCTATTTTTCAAGGATATTGTACTTTCATGCTTATGGCTTTTATTGCAATATCAACCTGAACTCAAAATTGTATCAACCAGTTTATTTCTTATATTTTTTCAACAGCACAACAAAAATATGTAAGACAATAAAGCAAAATCAGTAGTCAAAAGCCTCTCTTAGTAAAACTATTATATAAAATATTTAGATACACTACCCGTTTAAATAAATCCTAATGTTAACATATGACTTCATGTTTAATAGAAAATAAGTGAAACCATAAACTCCTAAATCCCCACTTGACTAAATGTACAGCAAGCTGGCAAATTGTTTAATCTGCTAATCCATGAGACTATTATAGAGATGAGGTCATCTGTTAAGTCCTCATAATCCATTAATTCTGAGCCCCCCCCCCCCCACTTGACTCTCTTCCTCCTCTTGTTTTCTCCTAGTGACATTGTATATATCAATTCAATTGGTACATCAATTTCAAACTTACATCAAAAATTTCAATTTGAGAGAAACATTTTACATTTCCATTCTTTTCAACCTTGTGAGGGGAAGTAGACTTGGTGTAAGAGGCCAAAGACTTGGTGCAAGATGGCAGACACGGTGCAAGATTACATAGACACGGTGCAAGAGGGTAGACTTGGTGCAAGATGGCAGACACAGTGCAAGAGGGCAGATTTGGTGCAAGATGGCATAGACTTGGTGCAAGAGGGCAGATTTGGTGCAAGCTGGCAGACTTGGTGCAAGATGGCATAGACTTGGTGCAAGATGCCATAGACTTGGTGCAAGATGGCAGACTTGGTGCGAGATGGTAGACTTGGGAGAAATTTGATGCACCACAACCCTTAAAGGGGTATTCCTTGCCAGACCATCTCTCTCCTAATATGGTAGCTATAACCATATACATACTTTGCAAGTTTATCAAAAAACAGAAAAATGTTTTGAAATGGTCAATATTGATCACTTAAAAATGTAGTGCTCAATTCCAGTAGGCTGCCATCTTTTAAAATTTCACTCGGGAAGTGATGTCATCGACTCTCAACTTTGCATATAACATTAGGTAAGGAGCTATTAGAATTACTAAACCAGCTGAATATTTTTTTCAATTTGGTGTATGATTAAAATCCTTTTGATGATCTCTTCTTTAGTTCTAAGTTGACAACTCTTGAAAATATTTTTACACAAAAAGATAAGGGCTTCTTGTTTAGAAGTAATTTTGTACTTCTTTCCTATACTGTAATAGACAAGGCTATAACAGGTGAGAGTCGATGACATCACTTCCTGAAAGAAATCTGAAAAGATGGCAGCTTACTGGGAATGAGTACTACATTTTTAAATGATCAATATTGACCATATGAAATTTTTTTCCAGTGTTTTGCTAAATATGTAGAGTATATATATGATTGTAGCTACCATATCAGGAGAGAAATAGTCTGGCAAGGAATGTTCCTTTAATGCATTTACCAATTGACTCCTGACAGGGGCTTATAACATTAACTGGCTAAATTGATGCTACCCTAAATTCTTAATGTTTATTTAGGTAAGTGACAGACAGAGTAAGCCACATGTATTGGTCACACTTACAATTTAGACATGAATCCCTTGCAGAAGTCTCACAATTCACCCCCTTGGTCTGAATATGACTCTTAAATCGTCAAATATCCAACAAAATTTGAACTTCCTAAATAAAGCATATCAAGAGAATAAAACTATGAGATGAATAGATTCCAACATTTTGGACAGGTAGAGGTAGATCTGTTAATCCATTGGTTATAACTGTGATGATTTACTAGGACATCAGTTTATTCAAGCACTTAACATCAATTCTGTACTAGGGTCTAACCGGGAAATAAGTTGCACATATATACAGGCATCCTTGGCCCAAGGGTATTTCACTTCTTTCCATATTTAAGCATAAATGAAGTCCTTTGAAGAAGGATGATATACAGGATAACAGATTCATTATTTTCCCTTTCCTTGTACATATGCTTTCATGATATTCGCAGATATAGAAATTGTAACATGTTCACCCAAAGGGTTTTGGACACTTTAAAGTTCCTCTAAAGCTTGATAGAGAGACGAGAGCCTTTATAACCCACTTTGGGTTTTGCATATTTAAGATTGTAAATTGAAAGTGTTTTAGATCTGAGGAGAGGGTGGTGGGTTAAATAGATCTTATTTAATGTCACCTTTGTAACAATACCACAAGTATGAAACAACAAATCTATTCTCCTACCTTGCAGTACAATGCCTTTGTCCTCTATTGTATAAGTAAAAGCAGCAAATGGCGCAACTGGCGATTTGGCGATAAGGATCTGCAAGAAAATGCACAAAATGGATCTACATCTTTTCAAAATGATATCTTAAATGTAACAAAAAAATTGTAGATTAGAGATATTTAATACATCTATATAATCCATAATGATTAAGGCTTTCCTAGGAAATGAACAAAAAATTCCTATTAAATCCTTATTGACTGGAAGGAATCATATTTGATCAAACTCATACAGTACGCTCCTTTGGCCAATATCAAAATATCCCTCCAAGTAAAACACATATTCAATCCCTCCCAGTAAATAACCTATATTTATCAACTCAAAGCTTACTTGTCTTTTAACATTGTCTAAATACTGCACTATGAGGCGTGTGTTAACACTATGTGACCAGGTGTTGCCTAGTGCCGCTGTCACATAACCCCCATCCCCATCCATACTTGACATGCCATTTACTGAAAAAGAATAAAAATCAATTAATTATAGTATTTAGATGCTGGGTATTTCTAATGCTGCCCTTTAAGGTCATTGACTTTCTAATTACTGCAACCATAAGCAGAACTCCCATTTCATTTCACCAGTTTTATTTCGCTATAATTTTGGGAGTGAGTACAGTGCATTTCATCCGCAATAAAATTTAATCTGATTAAACGATCTTTCATTTCACTTCATATTAGTTGAAAAATTAATTTAAAACATCATTTTTCATTTGTTTAATTGTTTTTTATTCAATTTGGAAATCCTGTTTTTAACCAAAACATTGTATTTAATCAACATTTTAAGATTACAGACACAAAAGACACATACCTGACATATCATGATTGACATCATTCCCTGCGTCAGATGTATTACCTTGTCCGTACCGTGTTGTAATCTGATTGGTTACCACGACCTGAAAGCATAAACGGAACAAACAAATAAATTATTTTTTTTATGAAGAAAGTCATTCTTGACAGTAATTTAAATGATTAGTTCCAATATTTTGAATTATATTACAAAGGTATGGTTGGTATTTATAAATATAACAGTAGAAGGCTTATAAGTGCATAATTCATCCGTGTTTACATAGAATACAATTCTAATATATCACTTCTTAGCCATGGCCATAAACAAACCTGAAAAATTCTTTTAATATCTGTACGGAGCTGAATTTAGGTGAAAAGTGAAGTTGTCGATTGAACATATCAATGCAAGAGCGAGTTAATTACTAATGCTGTTTATGCAACGGCTGATGGATGGGGAGAAAAGGTCAGAGATGATAAAAGGTGAAAAATATCATGGGAAATAAATGATAAGAGAGGTGTAATAGTAAATAAGGAGCAAGGTTAGACAGAACCCAGTGAATGAGTGGTTTGAAATGTTACACATTTAGGCTCATACATTGTGATTCAACAGAGGAAATAGTACTGTAAAACTGCTATATTCTCTGCGTAACATCTGCCCCAGAAAAAATCATTTTTAGGCCCTAATATGATAGGCCTCACTTTGATATCTTGGTGAAAAAGTCAATTTCTCTAAACCAATAAAAGTAAAAACTAAGATCAATGCTATAAATTAACAGCATCAGAATTCCTCATTTTTATCAATGCATTTTTGTGTTTCATAAGAAGATTTTGTTCAAATAAGTTCATAACAAAAATGCCTCTCTCCACTAGAAAAACCAAGCTATGGCTTATTTGAGATCTATAGACTTCAACATTTGTAAACAAAGCAAGAAGGCATAGCAAGACAAAAGTTAATTGGCAAGAGATATTATGACCAAGGTGGGTAACTAATCTTATGCCATGCTATTGCTACCTTTATCTGAAATAACAGTCTGTGAGAAAAATCAAGAATGGCCTGGTGAAAACCATGGGCTTTCTCTTGAAAAGGTAAAACAGACTCTAAAAGTATAATATAGAAATTCTAGGAAATGAAAAAAAGTCTCGAAACTGGAGGAAAAATGCAAAGAATAGGCAGATCGCTATCATCAACAACAGAATATCAAGTTAAACAGTGAACAACAAAATTGACCATCGATGTGTTCCTCCATTACCTCATTCAGACAGGTTATATTTGCTCAGCTTGCCACGGCAAGCAATCACTGAAAACTGACCTATGTATGTGTGGATAGTATGACCTATGCCATGCCAGATTATGTCGTTTTGTAAATATTTATTTTCGCCAAATTAAATTCAGAGCGATTTGGAGATGGTGTTCTTAATGAAGTCTACCTGCGAAGAGGATTTTCACCCAGGCAACCTATGACCTTTCAAAGTGCCGCAAATCATTAAAACCATGAGAATTTTTGTTAACTAAACACCAGACAGATTGGCCATTAAAACATTAGTTTAGATTTTTGCAATCTATATTTTGATAATGCACTAATTACAGGTAGTGTTACCCGAAAAAGATGTTGAAATAATATCTTTGTTTTGACAGACCAGTTTTCATATGGTAAACCCTAGATATCATATTCAGTATTTGTAAATGCACAAAGTTCCCACAAATATTGTTTGAACAGATTGGTGCTGTATTTATGATAAGCTATTTCGATGTCAAAAACAGAGCCAGTAATGATAGAAAAAACCATGTTTTGGTTGGTTTTATTTTACATTAGCTTAGCAAGTTCTGTGTTCCTTATCTGTATGCTGTTTTCTTTTTATTTAATTGTCTGGGGGAGTCTAACTCTTGAGCTTACATCTGATTCTAATAGCTGCCATTTAGGGAATTCCAAAATATCCCATTCCCATTTTTTATAGAATTCAAATAATAAGAAATCGTGAAAATGACTCGCAAAATGAAAAAAAAAATCCAAATTTAAATTGCATCACATTGACAATGCAGTGCATTACTGCCTTATAATGCACTGCAAATCTGACTAGCCTCAAGGTAGAGAAATGTTTAATGAAACAAAATGACAAAAGGGTACTTGGGTCACAAACTGAAATTGAAAAAGAAATTGATGTTGAATACAGGTAAAAACAGGGATGACTGCATAATTAAAATGCTATTGTAACGCAATATCACACATATGCCCCACATACTCATGCTGGTGCCAGTTGCCAGTCAGCGTGAGCAACTATTAGCCATTAATTTCAATTTTTTATGCACTGTAATGTAAATCTAAAATAATATTTTCAAATGATGGACATATTGCATCAATTTCCAACTGTGGGTGCTAGAATGTTGATTATTTACTTGACACAGTAGATCAGCCTAGAACATATGCCAACACTAGTCTTATATAAATATTATCTCCACCAATTGATTTATTTTATTAGGCCTATGCCCATGTGTAGGACTTACTGTCCCTGTTTATTTTCGTATGCCACAACCCGAATTACACTTTCAATTAGTCTATGAACTATTACACTCAACCTGCAGATGTGAAATGTATTTATCTCCAAAATATGGTCAGAAGGAACAACTGGCAACATCTGGAGAAAACAATTACATTAAAACACCAATAAACAGTATAAATTAGTGATCATGCCAATAAGGCAATTGACATGGTTGATTGTGCAATTGTGCTTGGTGATTGTGCTATTATATTTTGATTGTGCTCATTCATTTCAAGTTAATTTTGCCTTTGTGTTAGGTTACTACACCATTCTGATTCACAAGAGCCATGTTTTAGAGTAAGATATATTGGGGGCTACAGAACACAATGGTGAGATGCCCATCCACACACATATTGAAACAATCCATCACATTACATTGCAATGTACCTACCTATATATTAACATGACATAACAATTTCTCACAGTTCATGATTAACATGTTTATTTTCCCAACTGAAACATATACACCACTCATTAGCCAGTGTGCCTGTAAGTATTCCAACTCCATATATTGTATATGATGTAATAGAAATCATGAGGATTCCTCCTATGTGCCAGACTAACAAAATAACAAACTTTAAGAGTTCTGTCTCTGAGAATCATATCTTGTGTTGATACTAATTAATCATCTGCTGATATATACATATCTTCATCATCACCATAACAACTGGTAAAAATAGATACAATATGCTGGATTCAGGGATAACACATGTATCAATAATAAAGATATTAGTAACTTTTTGGTAGATGATATACATGTAAAGTGAAACCTATAGGTCTGAACAACTCTCAATGTGAATATGTTTGACTTACATAGTTGTAAAACCTTGAAATGTGAGAACACCAGCTAAACTGAACACTTTTGGACAGTTCCAAAGGTGTTCAGATTAGACAGGTTTTACTAAACTTGTTTGAATACCTCATCGTTATATAACCTGGGCTACCTGAAACATTTTCCCTAAAAATATTGATGTCTTTGCTTACCACCTTATGGTTTGATCTTCCTTAATTTAAGATTGCCCAAATGTTAAGAAGATTTAAGATTTAAGTTAAATAATTATTGAGAATTATCATTGCATACATCACCAAATGAACTTTTCCTAATCTAAATAATCTGCTTAGCTCAAAGTGAATACCCACTTCAAGATAAATCACCAGTTTATCTTACAATCTTCACAATTAATAATAATGAAACACCTCAGCTTATTATCTGCATATATCATAACTTGCACTTTGACGGCTAATTGATCTAACAATTTCAGATAAAGATAAAATAAGGATTAACACTCACAAGATAGAAAATACTACACTCATGTGAGCCAATTTATTGCAGTGACATCTTTCAATGATAATGATATTCATTTAGCCAAAGGCAAAGCCAGAGCTAACCCATACCCAAATACTACCAATAGTTTGTGTTGAATCATGATTGCCACAATTTGCCAGATTGGCAACCAGCATTTCAAGTTCAATGCTAAAAGGCAGTCTGGACCACAAATAGAATTTAAATATTAAATTCTCAAAAATATTTATTCCAAACTCTTCTTTTCTTAATGAAAAAACCTCCATATTTCTAAAATCTCTAACAAAAGAGATGCCAAAACAAAGAATGCAATACATCCCTCCTACTACCCTGCGCGCAGAGTCTAGTTAAACTACACTCTGCCTAGTAGAGACCATATTACAGTTTAGTAGCCCCGCCCCCAAGACGGGTACAGCTGTCAGTTTGGGTAATAAATCACTTCTGACCGACGCGCTGATCTTTCTTCCAACAATCAGCGAGCTTGAAGAAACATACGCCAAATGCGTGCTAATTAAATATGAGCATGTCATTGGTCAATTCCGGTCTCAACGATGACGTCAGAAGGAATGACCATATATAGAACGTCGGTCAAATTTGGCCGACGAACACTGATTGGCGCGGTGAGTTCACGGGTTTATTTTAGTTTGAAAGAGTGAAGACGAAGCTCTCTTTTAAGAAGTGAAGTCAAACGATTGCAAAGGGTACCCTCCTACATTTTATAAGAGGATGGGAAATGATACACAGAGGTATCCAGAAAGAACATTATGACACATTCACGATTTCAAAATGCATAGTGCAATATATACCTACTACATATTTCAAAGACAGAAGATGGTATGAGGTGCATAGACATGCCCGTAGCCAGGGTTCGCTCGAACCCTGCAAACCCCCCTGACCAAAAATTCTTTCAAAATCATGCAGTTTTTCACCATTTTGAGCACTTCTCAAGTGATTTTAGCCATATTTGGGCCAAAATTGTCAAATGTGAACCCCCCTGGAAATTTTTGAAAACTGAACCCCCAATGGCAAATCCTGGCTACAGGCCTGATAGATATATAGAAAGAACAGATGACTAGAACAATCAAGGATATCAGCTGACAACCAGAATTTCTCTTGACATTTATTGATGCAAAAAACTCAAAGCAAAACATAGCATCATGTGGACATAAAGAATATGGTGCTTCCCCTTACAAACGCACATTCATTCACATCCTAATCACTTTCCTCTTAAAATATCAAAAATTAACAATTCATTTTTATTCAGTTCTGACTCTTTCAGTGGCTATGAGTTTCTTATAACAGCCATCCAGTTTTAGTTTTCCCAAAGTATTAATTTTCCCTGTTGAGTTTTACATGGCTATTTGAGAGATTCCAGTAAGGTGTGTTTGAATATAAGATTCCAACAGGTGTATCCAAGCTCTAACAGTCTTTTCCATATTCTATAACTATTTACAGTGTATGTTTACAAAATATGACAATCGTTATAGGCTGAAAAATGGTAGAATTGCAGTAGAATAATTTTCACACGCCATTTTGGCCCACGAATTGTGAACTCTGCAGATAACAATGATAGTGAAGCCCTTACTGTAAATTATGTCTTGGGTTTCTACAACAACAATGGATATAGGAGATGGATAGAAAACAGTGCTATGAAATCTGTTCCAACATAAATTGGAGAAAGAGTAAATGGGGCAACAAGCTGTAATAGATATACTGTAGTCCCATAGGGAACCATAGGGGGAGATGGAGCATGGAAGATGGGAGGGGTGTAATAGATATACTGCAGTCCCATAGGGAACCATAGGGGGAGATGGAGCATGGAAGATGGGAGGGGTGTAATAGATATACTGTAGTCCCATAGGGAACCATAGGGGGAGATGGAGCATGGAAGATGGGAGGGGTGTAATAGATATACTGTAGTCCCATAGGGAACCATAGGGGGAGATGGAGCATGGAAGATAAGAGGGGGGGGGTGTAACGAGTTAAAAAAATAGATCATTCCCTTGTGATCTAATATTACACAAAAATATTTTCATGATTTTAAAGCACTTTTTCAACAAAATCACAGTGATCCCTTGTTTTGACAATTCCAAAAATTACATCATTAAGTATTGTAACAGTAATTATAATGAGAATATGAGTATCTGAGATACAGGCTTACCACACCATAAAGGCAATATATAAACATTGATATCTGATGTATTTTAAGGTAAACAAACTGGTTGAGGTTAATAACCAGAAAATGGTATAAATATATCGTGTTCATTGAAACTTCATTTGGTTTGCATGATCTATTACTCTCATCACAAGCTTTGAGATTCCATAGAGCTGGTTCAACAACAGCCAACAAGTAGTTCCTGAACTTTATGAAACTGAAATTTACCAGAAAAAGCAGAAAGGATAACAATGAAGCAGAATTGAACAACAAAAACAAGCCATCAAAATTCCAACCTCATCATAGATGACAAACCCACTCCTGTATATGATAGATAGGAACATACTGTCGCATGGTATTTTCCCACACTTTGTCTATGTAATAGAGAAGGTACAATTGCAGAGCTTACATTCCAGCAACAGTCTTGTCATAGCTGATTCAGAATCTGTCAAAATTGGTATGCATCCTAGTAAATTTTCTATGATGTCTTATGGCTCAAACAGGTGCAAATGGGTGCATATCCTTACCACAAATATCATTGAAATATTATTAAAAATCGAAAATAAAGTGAAAATGAATAAAACAACGAGAAATAAAGTAATTCACTAAAACGTTAACACTGTTAATCATGCATAATGCCCAAAAATTTAACTCTTCTTCCAAATCTTAAAGAGTAATTGAAAGGAATGGGCGGGCAGCAGACGGATTTTATGTTTTGGTACATTCAGAATATTTCAGCATTGATCCTTAGAATGCAATTTGAAACTAAACCACTGAAAGATTTATATAATTGTCCTTTTAGACCCCTACAATTTCTATAAGAGGCAGGATTCGTGATACAATCCTTTCAATTAGAGTCAAGTTTTGGTTGATTGTTAGAGGCAAATATCAAGTGATTCTTGTTTTAATTAGTCTGTCATAGATTACCCAAATGTCTAATCTGTTTAAGCAGACTGTACTTATTTACTGCACCATTAGACTTTCTAAACAGGCTGACCTGTCAGAAAGTTCTGTATGGACGGTTGGTGAGATATGATTGCTTTAGGGAATTATTATGAAAATTTCATTCATGTTTTATAGCACATTACATAACTGTTCCCATTTTTATTTTGGGCAGTTGTCTCAATACAAAATAACATATAATATCTATTCACTTTTTTAAACTGTAATATTAAGGTCCTGTGTGGTGCTTTCTCAAACTCTATCCCCAACTCCCACAAATAGGATATATATTGATACAATAAAGACCCAGAGGCAAGCGCTTGGGTCTAGCATTCCTCATTGTCCAAATATTTTTCATCTAGGGCCTTTGAAGGTGTTGAAGGTGAAGTGAAATTCTAACTTGATAGCCATTACATATGTTACATATTCCCCATATTAAAGTTGATATATTGAGTAGTGAAATCTGGGAACAGGGGGAGGGGGTAAGGCTCAATAGATAACCAGTACCTGCCTTAAACAACATGTCACATTCCAACTCCAGATTCTTAATTTATTCACCAAAATCTCTAATAATGATGAGTGTGGTCCGAATACTTCTCTGACTGACACAAATAAAGATGCACAGGTGCATTATGGTCCGCCCATGGGGTGTCTCATCAGGAATTACCTTCCCTGCACCAAAAGTTTCCCAGATGTTGCCTTTTCTTTTTTTCACTTAAAAATTTGAATAAACATGCTCATTTTCTTCCATTTTGATATATTTGAGAGTGTTTAGTTTCTACCTGTTTATTCTATTCCTTGCTGAATTCTCTACATTCCTCTATATTTCATGTTTCATGGCCTCCATGAGGTTTTCCTCATACGTCAAGATAAGGCAGAATTTTCTTCCTGAGGAAAATATTTTATTCTGAATCATATAACTCATTTCTTTAACAGGAATGAAATAAATAATAATGATATTATGTCAAAACAGGCAATAAACAGAAACTGATTAACAACCCAAGAACCAAGTTAACAGTCAAAATTATACACTTCTGTAAATTTTACAGAAAATACAAAAATGTAGGATGAACACAAAAACAAATTTCACCCTTGGGTACACAGTAATATTTCCATAGATGAGATGCTTTACATAATCGTGACTCACAAATCTGATACTGACTTTGAAGTTACGAAGTTTAAAATTCCCGATGATGTTACACAAGTTCCCGCTGAATCTACACCTTAGATTGAGAAGTAACCGCTTCAGGTGCTGACCCGCAGTAACACAATATGTCTAAATTATGCACCCCTCTTTTGAAATCAACTTGCGCAGATGTAAATAAGTTTCCACAAGTGGATAGTTTGTTGGCTTAATGATGTTGAGGTTTAGAAAGTTTTAAAATGACACCGTTAAACAGCTGGCTTGTTAGGGTATCTACTGAGAAAGCCATGTATTTTCTACTAAATTTGGTCCTGTTGTTTGAAACATGCGGATACTTGTACATTTCGCTGTAAGTCGTTGATCCCACATGGAACCTTGGACACATAACACTTGCAACAGATTTCATTTGATCTGCTAGTAAATAAAACCTTATGCCATTTTTCCATTGGTTCGAAGCATCAAAAGAGATGGTTAAAGAACCCCATTTGAATCTCAAACTCATTGAATTAGTCACTCGGCATCATTTTTTGAGGTTGCAATAAAGTAAACTGAAACCTGGCGACCAAATCACCAGATAAGTAGTATAAACTTTGTGGACCACAACCACATTCTATATAATGACCTAGGATGTGCTATTATCACACTTACCACAAGAAAAACATTAAAATTCTTCAAGAATGATCCAAACATATCTGTTAATACCCTTATAATTGACCAAGACCCTTAATACCCCTTGGCATTTTTTACAGATTTTCGAACATTTATCATTACAACAAATTAATTCCCACGACAACATCTCATCAAATGTAAATATATTTTTCTGTTTGATATGTTTGGTCTATATAATACAGATGGAATTAAAATATAATATTTCTGTAAAAATTGGATATATTAGAAATCAACATCAAATTCCATTGCTATTAAAAGTGAAGAGAAACAGCTATGCACGTAAAACAGGGATGCCCATTTTAGGATTCATAAAATATTTAGTAGTATAGATAGTGACTCCCAGACCCCCTGATCCCAGCATATAACACATTATCACCTCCTCAAATACAGGATAAAACATTATAAATACCTCATGAAGAAGATACCATTTTGGGCATATTTAAGAAATAAAGTAAACAGGCATGTAGTTAACACTCTAAATTATATAGAAATGAAACAAAATCAGATACACTTTATTCAAAAAGATTTGTGAAAATTGAGTGAAATAAGCATGATAAGCAGACAAAGCAGAATAACCAGAAGAGAAAGGTTTGCAGCAATATTTAAATCATATCATAATTTCAAGGTATCATAACAGAACTTCAGGGATATTATTCTTACCCCATATAGCTAGTTGTAATTAGAAATTCCCTGATGGTTTTCTGTAGTGGCAGTTAACTTAGGGATGCTGGGGTGCTGATCCTTATCAATGATTTAATATTTTAACCGTCATGGTTTGAATGATGAGGCCCAGATCAGATGTATTGCAAATTACACCCCTGTAACATAGGGGAAGATTTTGGTGATACAACATACTGTTTGAATGAAGTTGAAAATGGGTTTAAACAAAATATTTCACTCACATTAAAACTGTTTCTGAGATCCACATAATAGGTAGGGGGTTTTCAGTAAAGTCTTCCGCCTTGTAAGAAAAGACTAAGCTATTGATAAAAACTTCTGTCACAAAATCTTTAGATGCTTATCTATAAGAATCTAAAAAATTCATTACAAAATTTTGAAGATTGAAAAAGCCTTGAAAAAAAGATGCAGAAAGAAACTTCTAGGTTTTTCGTATGTGAGTCAATGTGAGTTGGGACCAAGAAAAGGTGTTCACATTACAAGGTATTAGGATTAGATAGGTGTTCAGATATAAAGGTTCTACTGTGTATAATTAAAAAAATTAGAAACTTGGAAGTGTTTTTAAACATCAGATGATATATCAGCTAGTGATAAATCTACAACTGTGAACTAAAATATTTAACCTGATATGCAAGATTATCTTAGTTTAGTATTTTCATATTTAGTCTGTTTACGCTAAACATCCTTTGGTTTATTATGCTTTTACTAGGGCACCAACAGTCATAAGTGTTATACAGAGGTATCTGTTTTAAAAAGCTATTTTTATTATGTCAACATCCTTTTCAAAATTCCCCCCTCCCCCTACCCCTCTTCATAAGCACAAGTCTCATGCATTATGTATATATGCCAAGCCCATGTATATATGCCAAGCCCATTAGGGAGCAAATATCAAGGAGACAAAAATATATTTTACTTCATATTATGTAATCATTGCTTGATTAGTGAACTGAGAGAAATAATAATAGGTACAGCTTCAATGTACAATTTTAACAAGGTACAGCATAACATAGGTATAGACTCAATGCAGGTACAGCTCATTGGAGGTACAGCCTGGACAACCTTATTGTGCAGGCCTATGTATAATTTGGTTGCGTCAATCAATGAATCCTCAAGACCTCATATTCTGAATGCATTCCCCAATTTGAATACAGACATGTTGTCAATAATATTGATAGGTACGCCTGCTATGGTGATTCAATTGGACCTGTTTCCCATGGTGTCAAATGTACTGGACAGTTCATAAAAAACTGATAAGCCAAAGAGTAAAAGACAGGAGCTGATAACATGAAAGGCTGCTAAGGACCTGTTGATGTGTGAAACATGGCCAAAACCCATTGATAAAACACAAGATGGCCATATTTTCATACTGAAATAGAGTCAAAACGAATGAATATTATATAAAAACAAGGAAATTATGATATGCCTAACACTCTAAATTGTTAAAAATTGCAGTAAAGTCATGCATTTCATATAAGATTTAAGAGAGGAATGATGCAAAAAGCATGCCCAGTGGTGATATTTTAAACATGTACACTGGGATAATCTACAATGCCAGGTGTTGGATGCAGACATCAGAAATTGGATTCCTATGAGTCTATTGACAAAATATAACACAGTGCACCCATATCTTAATAACAACAAGACAACAAGTGGAGTGGCTGAGACGAGTGTTGGGTTACTTTTTTTATTTTTGTTTATTACACTTGTATTCACCCTTGGAATGAGCTAGAATGAAGAAAGTAAAAGTGCAAACTGGTCATAAACAATAGGACTGGCAGAGAATAGTGTCAGATTTGATTCAAATCACCTTAAAGAGTTTATGATGCCAAATTCAAATACATTGATACATTGAGCATCTAAGCCCATGTTTTTATCCAATTTTTAGCAGAAATAACATTAAATCTGCATTTTAAAATTGAATTAATAGGAAATGCTTATACTTGTATACATACATTGTATCTGTATGTCTATCATAGTTTCTATGATCTATTTTCATTGCCCGCCAAGCCAACATCTTGGCTCCAGAAAATGATCCTGAATGTGAAGAAACCCAAATGATAAAATGCAGAATCAAGAAGTGAGTCTACACTGAAGATATTCCAAGGTCTCTATTTGCTGATAAAAGCCTGAAATGTTGTATTAATGAGTTGTTTTATCTGAATCTATAGACTGGTCAGCTTTCTGTAAATCATAAAGTTTCACTTGGGATGTGGGAGAGTGGGAAAAAGATAACACGATTACAGACAATAAATCGCAATGGTTCATTGGTTCATTCAACTTTTAGAAAAATAGAAACATTAGACAATGCAATGTCAGGTGTTACAATATACATTATATTAAATGTAATGTTAGATGATAAAACATTTAACAATACAATGTACATGAAAAACAATACAATGTTAGTTAATATTGCAATGTGAGATACTACAAGTCAGGAAATACAATGTTAAACAATACAAGTAACGATCTAATAATGATACAGTACAACATGACAGTTTAATGTTTAACAATGTAATGTTGGACAAATACTATTAATAAATCTTTTATTATAGTCTAATAGAAGAACTGGATTCAAAAATAACTAAACGAAAAGCCGTGTTCTCCTACAATCTGATAATAGAATGGGCCTTTTTCACTTATCAATGTTTTTTAACAATTTAACAGTAAGCTCACCTGGGGATCATTAGCCTATCTATCTCACTCATTCTAACCATTCTATCTATCTCATATTACCACACCTTTAGCCAGATGGCCCATTCTTTATCAATCTTGTTTATTTTTTCAGCTACCACTCCTGTTCAGGCTGCAGAAATTAACAAGTCGTCAGCACCATAAAGTTATCTTTTATCAGAGCTCATTAAAGTTAATGCAGATCACATCTGTGGACCACTTTATATTAAAATTCTGGAAAATGCATTATCTTAATAGCAAAACTGAGTTTTATATGCTTAAAGAATGGCTCTGTTTATCTTCTATGTTACATGACAGTGAGCAATTATAATGATCACTAAATCATTCTTAGAAAAGCCAATATTTTGGCAATAAAGCTGTTTTCTAGGAACATCAGAGTCAATGTCCTCATAACAATTGAAAAGGTAAATAGGTAGCAATTTGGAGTCTTACACCTTTTATCCAATACATACATGTAGCTTAACAAGTGTACCTATCCAAACAAGGTTCTGTACCCAACAAACAAGGCCCTGTATCCAACTAAACAAGGCTCTGTGCCCAACTTAACAAGTGTCTACACCAATTTAAACAAGGCTCTACACCCATTCAAACAAGGCTCTATACCCATTCAAACAAGGCTCTACATTCATTCAAACAAGGCTCTGTACCCAACTAAACAAGGCTTTGCAAGGCCTACTCTTTTAAACAAGGCTTTGATTTGAGGTAATATAGGCTCTTAACAAGAAGGCTTAGATCTAAGGCAATCTAGGATTCCAAAGAACGAGCTACTGATTTTAACTACTTCAAGTGCTGAAAATTAGGGGTAGAGTACTCTGATCCAATTAAGCATAACCACCAAAAGACACTTAAGGAAGTAAATGAACCATTAAACCGTAAAAGACATAACTTACTGAATCAGGGATCTAACTGATAAATAACGATGTAATTAAAGCTTTTACTTATCTTAACCAAGGTGTGTTAATACCTGTACAGTGTCTGTCAAGCAATACCTTCACAAATATCTTGTAATCTAGGAAATGTTTCCTGTAGTATCCAACAGGCGTGGTAATTCAATTAAACGCATGTCAGAGCATCGTGTTTCTAGATGCACATGAATTATGTGCCACAGGGCTTGAATGCAACAGGGGTGAGTCTCTAGGGTTTCATCAAGTGAAGGAGTCTACCCCACACATCAATTCAAAGCAGAGCATATCACATGAAAATATAGAATTATCAGGATAAATTACGTTCAAACAATAGCTCAAGAGTAAAAATTACTCATACTACTAAATTTCCATATTTCGAGCATTGCTAAAAATTATAAATGAATTTTTTGTCTGGAAAAATGGTCACAAGATCAAAATTTCACCTCCAGCGCACAAGATGATAAATAAATTAGCCATTTTAACATCCCACACCTTGTACAATGTCCTTCGAATGACACAAAATGTCATTGTGACACACCAAGACACAACGCAAGTTTCAGTATGATAGTGACATCTATAGCACTCTTAGTGTGGCTTATAGTTTTATTTGCTCAAAACCCTACTTAATAATGTATTGGTGAGATGTGAAAAACTTCAGCTTACTCATCCTACATGAATCTCAACCAGTAATACGAACACTGCATTTATGAGGTAAAATGAGATCAAATGTGGCTGCAAAGATTTTCTGCTTATTAGATAGCTTAGCCACAGATTAAACCTTATCTAATGTGCTAATATAGAGCTAACTGAAACATGTATCAATTACCCAAATGCGAGTAGGTAGTTACCAGTTTCACCACCAGGTGGCTGATTCGGGTCAAATAACATGGCAGGTATATAAGAAAGTTCCCTTAAACTTGAATATTATCAATTTAAGTGGCTCAGTTTTCATATAACCCTTATGTGTCTAATACTTATACTAATGAAATTATGTCCAGTAAAGCAAAATATTATCTGTCAACTAAAAGAAAAGATATTTCATTTTTTGTGATTTTATAGCATGGGGTCTATGGGGAATCTCCCCGAGCTAGAAGTCACATTTTCAAAGAAAACTAATTTTTCAAAGTTTATAAACACTTTTTAAAACCACATTTCTAGATGTAATTTTACATGTAAATTTCAAATATGATATTACTTTGACTGAATTTAGAATTTTTAATGACGTAAATCAAGATTATTTCTACTCGCATCTGGGTTATTCCACACCTATAAAACAGATAGCACTGTTTAGTGTATTTCATCAGGGTAAGCTTGAAAAACAATTTTTCACACGATGACAACAACCCTTGAAACAATAGGTCATCAAGCACAAAGATGAGATAACACCCAGTGTCAATTTCCTCATTTTAAGAAATACAGCAATAGGCCCAGGGTTGCGTTTTCTTTGATTGTATTTTTTCAGCATAAACAATATGTTAGATCTGAAGATGTATTGTTTTGATCTTATGTCACAATGGTGTAAGTCTCCCATCATGTGATACATTACATCAAAACATTCGAACTGGGTGGTTTCTTAATGACCCCCGACGTGATTTTCTCTCCGATCATGCCAATTTCACATGATTTCTCACTTATATTTCAATGAAATCCCTAATTTTCTTGCATTTCTGTACAATTCAAAGCATTGACTACATGCCTGTTAACTTTAATCCTTGCTGATTCCACTCTTTTTCACTCTATTTTTCATTTTAAAGCATGACCACCACAACTTTTTCCCTGGGCCTATAGTGGCACAATCAGTAGCTATCAAGAAGTCAAGAGGAACTATACGTTTTGATACCCTATGTTTTCCAACTACTCCCAGGGTGGTTTTAACTCTTGTTTCCAATGAAAATCAACATGTACTGCTGCTTTTAATATACATGTATATCAAAAATAACATTCAGCACCTCTTTTTAACTTTTTTTGATCGATGCTGCAAAATTTTCAAACATAAAAAAAACTAAAAAAGCCAATTTTAATCTAACTTTGTTTGGATAAAAATGTTTTCTTGCGTAAATTAATTTACAAAAAATGCAAAAACAATAATTTTGTTTTGTTTCAATTATTCCAATTATTCAATTATCTAAAGCTGCTGAGTTGTTTTAGGATGTAACGAGGACGGGTTGTGTGGTCTGCCCGCCACGAAAGATAGGCGACAAAAAATAGATCATGGTGTTAATTGGAAAATAGCACGATTTAGTGAAAACTGAAAAGTATGAAGCAAAATTACAATGAAAAAGTCATTGTGAAATAACGGAAAATCAAACACATTTCACAATCGAAGAGGAGAAAAATTCGCAAAGAATGACAAGGGGAATATTCCATTGGGAACATATGAAATAGGTGATGAAAATATGACACATTTTACATCATCAAATGAGCTCAGAGTTCCGCAGTTGTTTATATTGGATGTTTCCTATGTTTATCCTTCGAGTACCATCATAAGAAAAAATTCCTGGAAAAACAATACAATATTCATTTTTTCATTTATGCTAACGGAAACAATGTTGTTTCATAATATAAATCAGGGTGGGGGGACTTGAGATAAGACCTCCAAGAAAAAATGAAATCCATGTTGTGAGTGAGACACATATTATATTAGACCACCTATAAACTTCAAGTAGATTACCTCACCTTGACTATAAAATTGAGAAAACATTATGTGATGAAAAATCAAGTGAATATAAAGATCGATGAGATAATGGATAAAACTCATAAATAAGATCTCTGGTTGGTTAGTTTTAAAATACAAAATAAAGTGAAAAAAGTAAAAAAGCACGGAATAAAGTAAATGGACACGTAGTAAACACTCTAAATTAAACAAATATGTTTAAAAATCAGGCAATTAATTCAGCCACAATTTATTTTTCAGATAAACGTGATTTAATGAAACTTTAGCTCCAGGTAGACAGGGAGGTTGGATGCAAGGTGTTTAAGGCTGCCTGTTGCCTGGTAAGTAGATCAGAGATGAGTCAACTGCTGCAGGTGTGAGCACTTATCCACAAACATATAAGCTGTTATATCAACATACACAATTACTTACCAGGCATGGCTATAACCTTGAATAGTAACATCATTACATAATTGACAATTCTGTCAGATTTCTGCCTTATTGGTATGGATCAGATCACCAAATAAGACTTGAAGAGTAATTTAATAAGGATGGAATATTAGAGTTTTAAACCACTTCATATCATTACTCATTACAGCATTTTATATTCTTTGAATTATTCCTATCGGGGTGATCTTAATAATGTTTTATTATTGTATCCAGTTTTTTCTCACGTTTTTACAAATGTTCCCCTTGCTACTTTTTATTTCACATTTCCATTAACCATATACTATTCTACAGTGTTTTTTCTTTTCATTATATGAGATCAACTTCTTCAAAATATATTCTCTGATCTATACCATCTGTACACTTCAATTAAACAAGATGAATGAGTAATTTTCTATTTTTATCAAATTAAGCTTTTTAGTCAGTGTCAGTTATTATCCTAGATAAGGCTAATGTATTATGTCTATGAGATCATTTGTCAGGAAGACCTGCAATTATCTCATACTCCCCTTTGAAAGCCTGCTTTGCAAGCACATGCTCAATTCATTCCTTCATGATTTTGCTATTTCCTTCTTTTAATCGCCACAATTTAAAGATATAAAAGCTTGATAATAAATACAATATTTATATTTATGCATATGTACCAAGTCAGATAAAATTGAGTTCTAAGCCTTATATATACTTTCAGAATATATATTACTAAAATATTAAATGTAAATCTTCAATAACAGAATCATAAGGTGAAAATAAATATGATGTAATATTGAACTCACTAGATTTCACCTTGATGAAAAAATTAGGAAATACTATGCATCGCAAACTGCTTACAAATCGCAAAAATGCAGATGGGAAAATACCAAAAGTGAAAAGCACCTGAAGGAAGAAGTCTTTGAAGTGGAGTACGAGTACAAATGATACATGTGTAGGAAATCGGCACAAATTCTATTACAACAAACAAATGGTTTGGCTTATGAAGTGTTTGGCGCTTCTAGCAGACTATAGAGATATTAATTAGCAAGTTTGCTCCAGTTGTAAATCTGTTTGTATTACAATAATTGTAACCAGGGAAGAACATCCAGGGTGTAAGTAACCACACGCTCTATGAGTCAACGAGAGCCAAAAATACACGCATGTGAACGCTTGGCTTTAGTGGTGTAAATTACTTGGAAAACACCAGGGCATTAGTTTATCAGGCAACCCCCATTTAACAAATTATTAAAGGTATGCCAGATAGATTGGTTAATTAGGCACAGGTTGCTGCTGCCTGAGCTCAAAGGAGTACAGTTAGTAAAAGTGTCACTTATGCACAAAATGTAAAATGATGTAACAGAGGAGGTTTGTAGGACATACAATAAACAAATATAAAAAAATTATTCTCATTTGTTCAAAAACCCTACAGTTAGTGTTAACAAAAAATTAGGAAATAAGATGTTTTTCAAATAATTTTCATCATGAATAATACAAATAATTAGATTCATATCAATATGAAGTCCTCAGATTGCTTCATTTTTTAGCTGACTCAGCTTAATATTTCAAGTCTTTAATGTCTTAAGTCTTTAATGTTATGTTTAATTGCCATATATTCAATTTTCTCCGGAAATGCAATTAATATTTAAAACATCTGCCTCTTTTTAGGTTGATAAAAAATAAATAAAAAATAAAAATAAATACAAAACATGCAAGTTCAATGTCCTTAAAATAAGTTCAATGTCTTCAAACATCTGCCTCCCTAAAAAAACTTTAAAAAATATTAAAAATAAATGACTTTTAAGTAGGGATGGGACGGTTCGTTTCGGTTCGGTTCGGTTCGGTTTTTCGGATCATCAGCCGTCGGTTCGGTTTTTTCGGTTCGGTTCATTCATTTTAAGGATTTGTATTGATTGACATGATTAGCTGCTTTGTCTCTGACTTCACTGCTGACTGTCCCTTTCTTTTAATACAACCAATAAAATAACTAATTTATAATCTTCATTTCTTTTGGGAAAACGGGAATTTGAGATCCAGACGCCATATTTGAATGTATTGTGGGTGCGCACAAAATAATACCCTATATCGAATCTGCAGATAAATTTGCGCAAATCTTTGTATCAATTATGCCACGTTATAACAATATTTTATAGATGGAATTTTATGTTATAGTATTTCATGAACAATACATATTATTTAGAATACACGACTAAAGAATATAGTACCAGGGACCACATGATTGATTACCGAGGGATACGAATACGCGGTATTCGGTATTTCGGTTATCCGTCCCACCCCTACTTTTAAGTTCAATGACCACAAAGATTATTAAACAGCACTTTAAATAACTTTGTCTGGAATGTTATAGCCATATTATGATACGATATTACAAAACAAAGCATACTTGAAATTCTATAGAAGTGTAAAAAATCAAACGCTTTATTCAAAATTCATGAAGGAATAACATATAATGATAAAAAGTATGCTCAGAGATCAATTCTGGTGTTTGGACTTTTCTGTTGGGATAGGTGTAAGATACAGTTATTTACCTCTCATTAAGGAACTAATTAGTAGATGATTACTGTAATTAAACCAAGGCT
Organism: Owenia fusiformis; assembly: GCA_903813345.2. Classification (NCBI taxonomy): domain Eukaryota; kingdom Metazoa; phylum Annelida; class Polychaeta; order Sabellida; family Oweniidae; genus Owenia; species Owenia fusiformis. The sequence continues at coordinate 783,613 of CAIIXF020000008.1, forward strand.
CAGGTTAGCTTGAGTTGCACTTACAAGATTGTATCTAATGTGACATAACATCATCCAAAATAAATGGTTCCTTTGAGATGCTGGGTGCAAACAAAAAGACAGACAGTCTAGAAAAATATAATGTAAAATATAAATGGCTACTAAATGTATAATGTGTAACTCTATTTATTTTATTTTTATTTATTTATTTGGATTCTACGCTTTTATAACAGCGGCACTACAATTGTGTGCGTCCGGTTGAACATTTACATACAATATTAGCATTTTTTCTAAAACATGTTTAAAACCAGCTTTATGTAGTCTGTTAAAGTACTAAAATAATTGTTATGCTAAAATACTGACTTTAAAAAACATTTACTAATGTTGTCAAAAGTGTGACCCATATCGTGTCCACCTAGGTTATAAGCCTCATCCCCGATAATCCATTTTAACTGCTGTAGGGGAGGACTTTCAAAGAATATGTCAGAAAGATTTTTGGGTATCGTTTTGCTTATAGTTTCATGGAAAATAGCTCGGTCAGCTTGAAATTGTGGGCATATCGTAAGTCTATGCTCCAGATTTTCTATTGTGTCTGGGCACCATTCGCACGTGGGAGATATGGGGGGGACTATGTTCTTCCATTTACTCTTTTCATCTCGCAAGTTGAACTTCCCTGCACGTGCAAGGAACTTAATGCGGGCACTTTTGAAGTCGAAATCATTTTGAAGATAATACGCAAAACCATTGTCTGGCTGTAAATTTAGGGAATTGTAAAGGTTAAGACTGCTTTTCTTTGCAACTCCCTCCGATATGTAATCGTTAGACATTGTATGAATTCTTTCTGTGTAAAATCTTCTAATATTTTCCTCTGGCTCTTTACTCCCACCTGAGAAACCTAACTTAATCAATGCGCTATGCATAAAATGTACATAATTCCAAGGATTTCTAGTTCCACATTGCATCCGCTTCTCCATTTGGGATAAGAGAAATGCGTTAAGCGAATGAGGCTTATGGTATTTTACATACAAAAAGTATTCTATTTGCCTTTTAAGGATGACAAATTTAATTGGAGACCAACCAAGGTCTGCTATAATAGCCTCATAGGCTGGGGTACCTTTAAGACTTAAAATTGCTCTCCCAGCATTGTACTGCATGGATTTTAAGTTTGAGTCATTGGTTTTTGTATCGGATGCCCAGATTGGGCATGAGTGAAGTATACTCGATAGAAAGTTACTTTTATATAGCTGTGTACCGAATTCGAGGCGTTTTACATTAAGGTGTTTATTGAGTGTGTAATTAATAAAACCGTTAAGCTTCTTGGATTTAGGTATCATTAGGTTTATGTGTTCAGTATCTTGTAAGTTTTTGTTAAAATAATACCCAAGATACTTGTATGACTGAACTTCTGAAAGTTTCAAGTCACCAAAGGGCCATTCTTTACCTTTATCTGTTTTTTGACCGACAACCATGACTTTGGATTTTCTTTCGCTAAATGAAAACCCCCATTTAATTGCAAAAGAATTTACTATCGCGAGCATTGTTTTTAATTCTTGTTCTGACGTAGCAAAGAGCACAATATCGTCGGCAAACATTAGAGCGGGAATGTGTTGTTTGTTCAATTTCACTCCGATGTTGGCCGCTAATAGCTGGTCTTGGAGATCGGACATAATGATTGAAAACAGTGTTGTAGAGAGCACACAGCCCTGTTTTACTCCGAAAGAACTAGAATACCATTCCGTTTCATAACCTTCACCAAAAACGACTTTTGTTTTATTATCGTTATACATTTCCCGAATCAATCTCCATATCTTGCCTCTTATACCTTTCTTCCATAGGGTTAAAAACATTAAGTCGCGATCTTCTTCTTATCTATCTTCTTATCTTCTTCTTCTTCTTATTTTCAAAAGACAAAATGAAATGTATGTTACCTAAAGATATGAAAGGTAAAAAGGTGGTAAGTTCACAGGTAAATTACTTCACATAATTATAAACTATTTTCTTAAGTTTTATCTGAGCATGCTTAGTCCACATTTAATGAACAGGGATATATAATACTCATAATATCGCTAGGAAATCCTTAGAATTTTTCAGTTTATTGTAAAAATATAATATATATTTTTGGGAGGGCAGTATCAGTCCAGAAATTATTCAATTTCAAACACACTGACAGAGTTGAATATAATAGATGACCAACGTCAAACAAATACAAACAGTAGATGCAAGACAAGAAAATACTGTTCAATTATCCTGAATTCTAACAAGCATCAAATCAACACTGAGAAAGAAGATAAAGCATGTTCTTGTTAATGGCAAGTCAGTTCAGAGTTTTATATCTGAGCTACAAATATCCCCATTACCCCTCCCATACCTGGAGATAATTATCAGACTTATATCTAATTCATATTTCTAGTAAAAAAATCAGAAAAAAACATAAAAGTTTCTCCAACACTAAGGTCATTATCCTCTCTTGCGTCAATGATCATATTCAATACTGCATCCACCCTTTTGTTTATTTCTCTAATTTAAAACATATGGAACCAACAAAGACATTTGTCTGATTACTAAGAAAACTAACTGGCTATATCTCCATTTCTCAATAACTGTGATAATGATATAAGAAACTTAAAAGAAACTCCCACACAGCAAAACAATGTTGTGATATGTGAGCTCGGTGAACAAACAAATAACTTTGATATCAACTAACCAAACACTGATCACTTCTCCCGGCTTGATTAACCCAGAATTTCACAAGAATATCTCAACAATGACACAATCTCATCCTGTCCTATGTGAAATACACTTCTCTTATCGAGACAGACAGTAGTCAAATAAATAAATATCTGAAATATTGATTTTAATATCAGTTATTGATTAATCATCAAATATTAGCAAGATAGAGTTATCATTTCAGAAGCTAAATATTTGAATTATTTACCAATAGGCCACCCAGAGATGTTACATTTCAAACTGGTTTCATTCTCATTTTTCAAAATTCATTGAGGGGTGGGTTGCTATTAGTGCCTGGTATATCTATAATTACTTCATTAGTGACATGGTGTAGAAATGTATGAAGTGATTTTTCTTGTAAACATGCTTTTTAACTTCACAGTCTTGTGTCTTGCATGTGATTCATTTGTTGGAAATAACCATTGCACTTTGTCTTTACACTCCCCCCATAAATTTGTCAAAAATTTCTAAACAATTTTTATAATTAAGTAACAAAATTCAGATCCAAACATTGAGAAACTTTGATATGCTGTCCAACTTCCAGTTGCCAAACTTATGGATGGGGAGTGTACATGCTATGATACCTTACAACGGTTGTCCAAGTATTGAAACAAAGTACAAACTTTGATATGCTGTCCAACTTCCAGTTGCCAAACTTATGAATGGGGAGTGTACATGCTATGATACCTTACAACGGTTGTCCAAGTATTGAAACAAAGTACAAACTTTGATATGCTGTCCAACTTCCAGTTGCCAAACTTATGGATGGGGAGTGTACATGCTATGATACCTTACAACGGTTGTCCAAGTATTGAAACAAAGTACAAACTTTGATATGCTGTCCAACTTCCAGTTGCCAAACTTATGGATGGGGAGTGTACATGCTATGATACCTTACAACGGTTGTCCAAGTATTGAAACAAAGTACAAACTTTGATATGCTGTCCAACTTCCAGTTGCCAAACTTATGGATGGGGAGTGTACATGCTATGATACCTTACAACGGTTGTCCAAGTATTGAAACAAAGTACAAACTTTGATATGCTGTCCAACTTCCAGTTGCCAAACTTATGGATGGGGAGTGTACATGCTATGATACCTTACAACGGTTGTCCAAGTATTGAAACAAAGTACAAACTTTGATATGCTGTCCAACTTCCAGTTGCCAAACTTATGAATGGGGAGTGTACATGCTATGATACCTTACAACGGTTGTCCAAGTATTGAAACAAAGTACAAACTTTGATATGCTGTCCAACTTCCAGTTGCCAAACTTATGGATGGGGAGTGTACATGCTATGATACCTTACAACGGTTGTCCAAGTATTGAAACAAAGTACAAACTTTGATATGCTGTCCAACTTCCAGTTGCCAAACTTATGAATGGGGAGTGTACATGCTATGATACCTTACAACGGTTGTCCAAGTATTGAAACAAAGTACAAACTTTGATATGCTGTCCAACTTCCAGTTGCCAAACTTATGGATGGGGAGTGTACATGCTATGATACCTTACAACGGTTGTCCAAGTATTGAAACAAAGTACAAACTTTGATATGCTGTCCAACTTCCAGTTGCCAAACTTATGGATGGGGAGTGTACATGCTATGATACCTTACAACGGTTGTCCAAGTATTGAAACAAAGTACAAACTTTGATATGCTGTCCAACTTCCAGTTGCCAAACTTATGGATGGGGAGTGTACATGCTATGATACCTTACAACGGTTGTCCAAGTATTGAAACAAAGTACAAACTTTGATATGCTGTCCAACTTCCAGTTGCCAAACTTATGAATTGGGAGTGTACATGCTATGATACCTTACAACGGTTGTCCAAGTATTGAAACAAAGTACAAACTTTGATATGCTGTCCAACTTCCAGTTGCCAAACTTATGGATGGGGAGTGTACATGCTATGATACCTTACAACGGTTGTCCAAGTATTGAAACAAAGTACAAACTTTGATATGCTGTCCAACTTCCAGTTGCCAAACTTATGGATGGGGAGTGTACATGCTATGATACCTTACAACGGTTGTCCAAGTATTGAAACAAAGTACAAACTTTGATATGCTGTCCAACTTCCAGTTGCCAAACTTATGGATGGGGAGTGTACATGCTATGATACCTTACAATGGTTGGCCAAGTATTGAATCAGTACTGAACCCAGCTGAAATTTCACCATACCTTTCACCCAGTTTATAACATATTTGCACCTAATTAAAAATTTGGAAAGTCAAGAAAAATTGTGATATATCAGTTGAGAGGAGAGATTGAGAAAAGTGCCTTATACCTTCATGCAGATCTTCAAAAGGGATGTTAAATATAGAAATGATGTCATGTATCATCAAGGATTGGGAGGAAATATAGATATTTTTTATTGACTGTTAGGAAATACCTGAGCAGCTCAAGGTATTTTATAAATCAATAATAAGGAAGACTGGGTTTTATTACAAAGTCTGTTTCAGTCATTCACCCTGTCAGCTGTCCAAGAACTGTTCCACGAAAAACTAGCGAACAGGAAGTTAACACATCCTTTTATGAAAAGCCATTTTCATAATTTCAAAGACTGCGAAGGCACCCCATAGAGAACAGTCTTTTCCTAAGAATGGAATAATTAGAATGAAATGTGACTAAAATGAGATATTCAATTTGTGACTGAACAAATTGTTTATTTTTGCACAATAATTGAATGGCATAGGAATTAAATAAAATGTGAATCAGGATTATCCCGAAAGGAGTCTCTTTGACAAGTGAAAAGTCAAAACAATATTACAAAATGAAGAAACTGTTGATCTGATCAGAATAATTACACTCATCCATGAACTTCCCTTTTACACGTGTACTGCTATCAAAATTTATCATTTTGAGTGTTTATACAATGCTGAGGACAAAGACAAACAAGCACCAGCAAAATGCACATAAAACACTACCTTTAGACTAAACCTCTCTCAAAAATAACATTTTGTGGTAACTGGTAAGACACGTTTATAGTTATCAAGTAAACCCCAATGTTTAGAGATTCGTGGTGTAGATCTATAATTGTCAAGGAGCACACCAGGATTCGACAGGTAAAATATCCCTCCAGAAAGTAGCGCCAAAATCCTCTCTGAAGTGCTCAACAGGCTCCACACATCTACTGCAATAATGAAACAATTTTAAATGAAATATTACAAAATTATTAACAGATTTGGTTATGAGTTGGATGTCTGAGGAAGTTGAACCCTACTGTTCCAGTCAATCTCTCAACTCAACTTTCACCGCATTTTAGCTGAACTGATTTTCCACATAGGGAAATACCCGCAGATTTCAAGGATTGCTTCTTATGTGTTGTATTGGGTGATTGATTACGGGTCTTTCCCATAGGGGTGACCCATAAAACATCATCACCCAGGGAGAGTCTAATGGTGGTAAATCTAAAAATAATTTTCCTTGGAATAAAAGTGCAACTAAGTCATTTGACGACACTAAATCACTGCAACAAACAAAAATAATACATGTGTTTTAAATAAATAAATAAATGAAGGTGAATTTCTGAAATAAAAAAAACTTTTACGAAACATCTTTAAAGAACTCCGCACTTCCCTATATCTTAATTTCCCAGATCATAAATTCCTATAAATTCAATATTTATTTGATTTCATAATTAGATATATCTCAGGTGATATTTCAGATAAGCTTTCAATGCCTCATATTTCTGCCAGGTGATTGCACACCTTTAACGAGTTTACCTGTAAGTACCAACTTGTAGCTAGCTGGCTGTCAGGTGTAAATGATGTGGATCAAGGTAGGCACCCAGCATCCCTGCTACATCACTCTTAGATGTATTCTATTGCTTAAAGGATTAAACTGTTTCTATTTGCTGATAGGTTGGGGCACCCCAGAATAATGAGCTACTTGGTGTATAGGTTGGGGCAAATTTGTGTAGGGCACACAGGAAACATTGTAAAGCGTAAAATGAGTTTTTCAATCGATGTCTTAATGCATTGCCTTACTTTTCATCAAAATTTAATACCATGTTTGATGACCACTTTAACAGCCTCAACATCTAAATAGTTATGAATGAATTAATTTGAATGATGGTTTTATTTTGTCAATAGTCAAAGAACCAAGTCAATGTTTAGGGGAGGGGTGAATAAAGACTCTGCAAGAAAAATGTTGATTTTCTAGTGAAGCTTAATTAAACGACAAATCAACATTTTTAACAATATAACAATATGTCATCACTTGTGGTGGTGACATAAAAGTAGATAACTTAAAACACAAAATTACTTGTGGACAATAGAAGCCACCACAGACACAGGTACCTCTCAGGTAAATCTACCTGTAATTGCAGTAGCCTACTGGCAATTAATATGATAGCTGCATCAGTATATCTCTGAGTCTGCAGGGATTACCTGACTGCTGCATGGGGTACGCCTACATTAATTGCAATTACCTGGCTAATGTCAGCTTTAGTGGCAAATAAAATGCCAGAAACATGATCATGTATGTCTGCAGTGACATATCAAATATATTTTGGGGCTTGCGATTAAACTGTTTAGCTACATTTATGGCACTGAATGTTCTTCATTGGCTATATCACCCCCCCTCCCCCCCGCCCCCCTAGTGATTGGTACAAACACATTTTCTCCCCGAAAATATGAAATTTTTGTGATCAGATAGTGCACTTCCTGAGTGTAGACCATTTTGGATTATCATAATAAACAAACTGGCACTAATGACTGATACAATCAGGTATTAGATTCGATTATGAGAAAAGTAAACACATTTATTTACAAGCATAAAATCAACAATCGTGTTGTGATACTGCCAGTCTGTCAGATTTAAGATACAAGTACATGTTAAATTACATTATTATCTGAAGATTACCAATTAACCAATGGATTCATTTCTGACACTTCACCTCCTCCCATTTTCTCTAAATTCACTGGTAGCCCAATGGAGAATAAGGAATGTAAATTAACTATTAGCTAGGTAGGCAATCAATGGTAAACACTGGGCCAGATATTTTCATACACTAGGGGGTCAGCATGGGAAAATACACCAGAAATCAATTAAATGTCACAAAATAAAATGTAGGTTTTATAATTAGAATACCATTGTAATCATTTCAAGCTCAAATATGTGTCTTTGAAGAAGTAAGTAATAAAAACTGATATTTATCACAATGGTGGCGATTAGATTTCATTTTAGATTTGAGGAATGACTTTTCCAATATTCAATTTACTGCAATGCAATCAATACCTTTCCAGGAAAAAAAACAAAAGACAATACTGGTTAGAATATCCACCTCACTGTGTGAGAAACTAATGGCATAAAAAAATTTCCCAACTTTTCCAGATGGTCTTTCGAGGCCCCTAGATTTCCCAGTAAAGCAACAGCATGGAAACATCTGGAAAAATTGAAAAGTCCAGTAAAATTATATTCCCCTTAAGTCTAAATGTTTACAGAAAACACATGAGAATTAAAACAGCTGATGTTCTACTTATGTGAGGTTCTAAAAAATGATGCATTGACTAATGACTACTGACCAATCTATGCAACCTGTCTATGAAGTATTGCAGTGTTTAAGTGTCATATTGTTTTTAACTCAAAATATATTAGAAAAGAGGAATTTGGCCAAAATACAATAACATAATAATGAAATTTGACTTTATTCGGACAAAATCAACATTTTGTGTATAACATTAAAGCAGGAGGCATGCCATTTTAAAAGAATTATTTCTGCATGTTGTACTTTGTTGATAAGAATAACTCAATTTGTTTCCTCAAGGGGGCAGCACCTTACAGGGACAGATGACGTAAAAGATTCTGAAGAACTAACATCTTTTTAGTTTTTATTAAATACAGTCTGGAGATGGTAACTGTATCCAAATCCAACGATAAAAAAAAAAATATGTAAAATATTATGCAAAGTGAGAGCCCTATGCATTGTTCAAACAATACAAAAACAATCAATGATTTTCTATCAAAATTGCACGTGTAAGAATTGACCGATAGGTCAAGTCACCCCCCTTTGTATTGACACAATGTATTGACCTTGTCCAAAATGCAAACAATCAAGCAATTTAATCATAATTTTTTGATATGTCAATTCAGGTCAGATTGTCTTATCCCAATGCAACCACTCGAAATATGACAGAGTAGCCTCTCGCATGTTTAACATTGGGAGATTACACGTTAATAAAACTATTGATGATGACTCATAGTGTTTTATGTTCTTAACGTCAAGATTAGACTTCAAGGCTACATACAGGTATTCTGCGCCAATATGAAAAAATTATACAATTACGGACAAACGTTAGCTCACCATATGTTTGGTATTATTGGGATTATTTGGTTAATTTTTATATGATACCTGCATACAACTTTCTTGTATATTTATGCAGATTGCTTTCATATTAATTGTTTGCATTGCCTGCTTCCTGCATATTATACAGTATTAGACATTGATAGCTCTGTATTATTGCGTGGTATTATTCACTAGTTTGTTTAACAATTGCTTAGTATAACTTGATTGTTTAACAATTGTTTGGTAAAACTTGATTGTTTAACAATTGTTTGGTATAACTTGATTGTTTAACAATATTGTTTGGTAAAACTTGATTGTTTAACAATTCTTTGGTAAAATTTGATTGTTTAAAAATTGTTTGGTTCAACCTGATTGTTTAAAAATTGTTTGGAACAACTCGTTTGTTTATCAACAGTTTGTGGATGTTTCATCTTTTATCTAACTTCCAATTCAAACTTATCAAGAACTCAATCTAAAAACCTAAAATAGTAATTATATTGAGAATATACCATCCCTAAATAAAATGAACTCCATGTCCCCTCATTACCAGTCAATACTTATAGAGAAAAGGATTAGAAATACAGATTGATGAGATGAATATAATAACATCAATTAAGAATACAATAACAATCATTTTAATCCATTATGGTTCAATCATTTTTGAAATTGCAATTCATTATTTATAGTCTTGTTATTATTTGGAAAGAGATTAAGCTATCATTGAACATGTTCCCAAAATAATATAATTGGAATGTACTATAATAACCTATTATAAAGTATGTACTATAATAACCTATTAATAACTATGCCAATACAAAGGGCAACATTTTCACAAAAAGTACAAAAAATGAACAAGGGGCAAAATTAGTAAACTCTAGTCCTGTGATGTCAACTCAACCATCATGTCTGAAATTCAAGTGCTAATGAAAAAGGTATAATATCCTAAGACTATTTCTCCTTTATTTGCAAAGACCATTACATTATCCATGTAATTTGACATTGTCAAACATTGGCTATAAATCTATAACATCAAGGTTCTGAACTGAAACAAGGTCCTCATACTATTAATAGATTTTACAGATATGCAAATATTTGAAGGAGAAACTTACTTTGTGATACTACTTCAAGGTTCCTTCAAAATATTTGCTGAGGTTCAAACACATTTAGAGATGTTGTAGTATTGAATCAGTGTTTGTACTGAATTTGCCACTAGATGTCAGCACCTGACAGGGCATTGTTATCATTATTCAGCCAATAAGTGATTATTTGAAGGTTATTTAGCATCCTTAGTCATTGGTTTCACTAGAATCTCTCACAACAGGCTGAATAAATGAAAACAATAGGCAAAAGTAATGGAAATCATTAACATGGAAAAGTTGAAGTCACTAAAAACAACAGGCGATTTTGTGAAAACAACCGGTGAAAATCGCCTGTTGCCTGTTTACTAATGAAACCCCTGGTTAGTTAACTGAATCGAACAAAAGCTATGAAGGATTTTGATGAAGGATGGTCACAAAAAGGATCAGTATGTTTATTAAAGTATCCTTCTAGTTTTCATTCAAAATAAACATCCATAACTAATGCAGGACATGAATACTGCTATGCATTGAATCGTTTGTATATAGATTTGTTTTCATAATATACATGATGTACATGTAGTCAGAAATGTATCATATCAAAAAAAATTGTATTGTACAATCTCAAATGTACATGTATTAGGTACAACTGGATTTTCAACTTGGTCAGTGGTAATAGTTAAGATGTTTCAATACAAAACATTGGGGAGATCAAAGTAGGGAAGAAGTTTGATACTTACTGGTATCTTGAAAGACTCTGCAAGATACTTCAAAATTGCTGCTTCCTGAGCTAAAAGGTTTGTTCGCTGGGTGATATTTTTTGTACCCTTTGTGTCAAATTCCTTGCGGACCAAAGATGCTACAGAATCCAGTACGATGAGTTTGATGCCCTTAGATATGATGTCTTCCTCTAAATTTTGTAACCTAGGAGAAATGGTAAATTCTTACAAACATACAAGTCAAATGTAAATGAAATAAAAATGAATATGCAAGTATTGGTTTGTACTGTATATGCAACATATAATTCAACCTTCGACTAATGCTGCCATCTTTTAAAATGATACTTTGCTAAAATGGTAAAGCAGCAAAGGTGAATAAAGATAGATATTAATGGATTAATAATTGTGTAAGAGTGTTGGGACATTACAACAAGTGAATTCTTGGAGCCTTTATCCCCATTTGTCATGTACAGCTTGGAAAAAATTGGAAAAATCTTAATTCTTAGTTAAAGGAGGAATTAAAAATGGGTAAACTCACCCACATAAACATATTACTGAATTCTCCACACCATCTAAATCTAGTGAAGAGCTATAAAATACCTTTTAAATAAACTGCTACATGTCGATTCCAAGTACACATGCACTCGAGTTGCAACTTTCAGGATGGACTCCTCATTGTTAATCAAATCAGGAAATCTACATTGTGCCATTTCTGCTAACCTCTCTGCACTAAAAGCTGATTCTGTGTCAATATAGATGACACCACCATCAAGGCCGCCATTTTGTATTGGAAGAGTAGCAAGGAGGGATAGCATTATCGAGAACTGAGTTTTTCCGCAACCTGAGGGTCCAGCAATCTGAAAAGATTATATGATGTGTACTTTAAATATATATCATAATTTACACCCCAGACCTCATGTTATATTTGAATACAAAAATGGAAGAATAAATACATTATCCATTATATTGCATTTTGGTTACCACCATATATTCACAACCAAAACCTCATTCATATATATATTCTGTATATAGCTCTAGAGACAGAGAAAGAAACCCTCCTTTGGAGAAATACTGTGTTCTTTTATGTGCACTGGTACGCAGACATAGTACACAACACAACCTTTTTATAAGAGTTGTAGATCACTCAAACACTCACATTTACACAATGCACAAACAAATTTGTATGAACTGGGAATCAAACCTGGGGCCAAGTGAAAGTGGTAACTTTGGCTCTTGCAACGAACCATAGCATTTGACTAAACTACAGGGAATAACATTCCAACACATACCTCAGTGATGGTTCCTGCTGGCAGGCCACCATGTAAGACTCTATCAAGCTGATCAAGGCCAAGAGGGAAGAAATCTATGAAGTCATCTTTCTTCCCTGGTATAAGATCTCTTGCCTGTATGTAACAATAAAAAAGTATGTTGGATTTTAACACATGATAGAGTATGTTCTCATAGTTTTATCCCATATGCTTTACCTTGTACTTGTACTTGTTGATTCTACAATTGAATCATGGTTTATGAATCAAGAGACTTTTCCCTTGCAGCCTTTGCTTCATTTACATAACTTTTTTCCAAAAAAATAAAGGCCAATAAAGTAAGGAAATGTTACTTTTTACAATATTGCATCTTTTTAAGATAACTGATTCATCAAATATTTACTATATCTAATATATACTGTTACAGTAGTGTTGTCGCGATTTATCGATACATCGCGCATCAAAGTCTGAAACAAAACATCGATGTTTTTAAAAAATTTTAATTTGCTAAAAATCGCCCTTTCTTATCTTATTTTGACACAAATTGCTTACCTTTTTTCATGTCTTATTTCATTTTCAAATGTTTTCTGATATTCTTTCGCTTTAAAACTGTTTTAGCTAGTCGAAATGAACCACTAATCTAAAAAAATTACTTTACTTTCATTTCACCGTTACTATGTTCCCGGATGTACCAGCGTACTCTTATTAATTTGTTCTGTTCGATATTTTAGTGCATTAGCGTTCAGTATTTCAGTGCACTTTCTCGAACTTTTTCTCGATGTACATCGCGATGTGCATCGATGTTTACTACTGAAAATTGCCGATGCATCGATGTACGATTATGGCACATCGCGACAACACTGCTGTACAGTACATGTACTCTGCTACCAGATAGTGTTCACTCACAGTACAGTATTGCATCTTTGTAAGATAAGTGATTCATTATTGTACATTTATATACTATGTATACTACTTCCAAATAGTGTTCACTCACAGTGCATGGCTTTGGAACAACCGCATGGCTGACTTTCTCCATCACTCGCTGAACCTCAACATCACTGATGTTCAACATTCTCAAGAGTTCGAGTCTCGTCTTTGATAACACATCCTGAAATATTGATGTTGTTAGTCTTGCGTAAAGGACGGAGAATTTGCAGTGAAGCAATTATGAAAGCCACACTTCAAACTCGACCTGAACACCTGAACTAAGCGTACCTGCGCTGGTTAGTAAAAAGGTTTTGTTTTGGATGAAATGAATCTCAATATTTCACAAATAGCCGAGTTGCATAGTGATTTCTGTTATTCAATCTGTTTGGTACGGTAGTCTGATAAAACAAGATCTGGGATTCTATTCACTTCTCACCTTGCAAGTTTGCAAATTCTGCCTGTTGAATTTGTCTTTTAATTGTTGACTAAAACCCAGTCTCTTCAATCGTTTGCTAGCCATATCGATTCTATAAAAAATCTTCGTTGCTAAAAGTGTCAATACTAACATAGATTCAGCTGCAAAACGACTTGTTCACAGATTTATTGCGCAGAAAAAGTTTTAAACTTTTTTAAGAAAATCATGGCGGCCTTTGCTTATAGTCTCAAAACCTATGCATTTAATATTGATATAATAGCCTTTATCATGAATATTGTTCAATGTTCAACATTGTATTTGATCAAATATTATTTATTTTAGTCGGAATTATAATAATTTGGTGATTTTATTTGTCTTTATGATAAGTTTTATATTTTCGTTTTTGTCTAATTGACCTTGAGATAAACAAACTTTAAAACTTTATTTGAGGCCGTTCTACTTTTAATCTCAAATTATGAGTACCAACGAGAAGCCAGTGTTCTACAACGTTGATAAATGGATAGATGAAAACAAGAAGTTCTTTTTGCCACCAGTTTGCAACAAGATGATGTTAGTGAAGTTTGAAATTTCATGATTTCTTTAATTCAATAATTTTGCCCTGATTTTTAATTTTGTGTGCTTTGACATGTCTATGTCTATGTCAATAATCCGCAAAAGGCTAATAAGCCCATATAAAGCAGATATATAATTTAACAGTGATAGAATTTGAATAGAATATAATTTAAAACCTTAACATTTAAAAATAGATCTATGGTTTACAACTCATTTTACCTGGGGAGACTGTCAGGCTAACCGCGTTGACATCACCCCTCTTTACCAGTAGTGCAGGCTTGTTGCTGTGCACTGGGGACCCTTTACATTAAAACATAGATCTATATTAAAAACACACCTATTTAATTGCAGTTATTGACATAGGCATAGTATGATGATTTAAAACTACTTAGACTGTCACAGTCTAAGATGTCACCAGGTAGAGTGTTCCATTTAGCTATTGTCCTAGGGAAATAGCTAAATTTGTATGCATCCGTTCTAGTTGATGGTTGTATGAACTTAGAAGGATGATACAACCTAGTGTTGGTATTGATCTGTTGGCGGAAGTATGGAGGCACGTCGATGGCTGCTAGGTTCTGCTTTCCTTTGTAGAAAAGGAAAACTCTAGCAGCCTCTCGACGCTCCTTCAGTGGCTCCCACTGTAGGTCTTGAAGAGCTTTGGTGACGCAGCCTGGTTCCCTTGAGTGACATTTGGTTACAAACCTGGCTGCTCTTCTCTGTACCTGTTCCAACATATCAATATCTTTTTGTCGGTACGGATCCCATGCCGAGCTGGCATACTCTAAATTAGGCCGGACTAGTGACTTATACGCCTGAGCCTTCACTTTTTCAGGGCATTGATGGAGGTTGCGCCTGAGAAATCCAAGCACCTTATTGGCTTTGGATACAATAGTTTGAATATGTGTAGTCCAGCGTAAGTTATTTGTGATGTCAATTCCTAGGTATGGGATGTGTGTTACCGACTTAAGGTTTTCCCCTAGCATGGTGTAATTGTGCATGATAGGGGATTTACCTTTGTGAATATTTAGCACATAGCATTTTGATGGATGGAGTTTCATTTGCCATGTTGATGCCCAGGAGACCAGTTTATCAAGATTCTCCTGTAGTGTTAATGCATCTTGCTTGCTTTCGACTGTCATGAATAAAAGGCTGTCATCGGCAAAAAGCTTAAGACTGGCTGAGGATGATAGGTTATTGCCCATATCATTGATATAAACAAGGAAACAGAGTGGTCCAAGAACTGTTCCTTGAGGAACTCCTGATTTTACTGGAGTTTTTGAACTTGATTCACCATCGAGCACTACCTGTTGTGATCTTCCCACAAGCCAGGATCTGAACCAGTTCAAGTTATTATTGCGAATTCCATAATAGTCGAGTTTGAGCAAGAGGCGTTCGTGAGCCACCGTGTCAAACGCTTTGGAAAAGTCTAATACCAACATGTCTGTTTGTTTATTGTTGTCGAGGGCCCGAGCTATATTCTCTATTGTATTGACAAGTTGTGTTTCACATGAGTGCTTTGACCTGAATCCATGTTGGAATTTTACTAGAATTTCATAGAGGTCAAAGTGGGCCATAACATGATGGAATATAATATGTTCCATTATTTTACATGGAACTGACGTCAGAGATACAGGCCTGTAATTCACAGCCTCATCTCTTCGTCCCTTTTTGTAGATAGCAGTAACATTGGCATGTTTCCAGTCCATAGGCACTAAGCCTTCATCGATAGACTGTTGAAAAATTATTTGAAGGAATGGTGATATGCTGTCACTGCATTCCTTCAGGACCCTAGTCGGAATAAGATCGGGTCCAGTGGCTTTTGATGGATTTAGGCCAGTTAGCAATTTGTGAATTCCTTTTGTCGAAATTTTGATATTTGGCATTTCAGGAATTTGACTAGGTACCATTGTCGGTAGAGTGGCATCCTCATCTGTGAATACAGAATTGTATTGGTCATTGAGGATGTTTGCTTTCTGGGCGGCGTCTGTTATTTCGTCGCCATCTTTGTTACGCAGCACGCTGATACCTGATACATCTTTGCGTTTAGACTTTATGTAGCTCCAGAAGCGTTTGGTAATGCCTTTGTGCTGAACATTCTCATTTATGATTTCGCTTTCATCAATGTCAAGCAGATCGTTGATGTAGCGCTGATGTTCTTTACGAATTTCACTATGGATTAATTTCCGTAGTGATTTGTATTTATGCCAATGATGAGGTTCATTTGAACGTTTGGCAACATTATATCGTCTTTGTTTCTGTCGGATCATTCTCAGTATTCTGGTGGTAATCCAGGGTACTTTGAATTTCCCGCTTAGAGTTTTACTTGGAATATGCTCATTGATTGACGATATTAATGTAGATTTGAAGGAGGACCAGTTGTCTTCAACTGATCTACTTTCACAGTTCTCTTTGAATTCGCTGAACTTACGAAACATGTTTACATTTTTAAAATATTAGCATATTGCGTGATTTGCGTGATATTTTATCATACATGCTAAATTGATGCATGATTTCTATTTTTCCAGCAAATGCGTGACAATCATGTCTAATGCTTGAGGGTTGACAGGGCTGCATGTTGTGAAATGAATGAATTTAGGAATGTCTGGTGCATTTTGTTGTATAACGTTCCCTTCTTCTAAGGCCACTATATTGTCCAAAGATAAATCCCCTATTTTCAACATTTTTCCACATCACAATTTGAATTTCGAGTTTTGGTCTTATTACCGCACCAAAAATTCTAAAACACACATGAAGTGATCAATGTATTAGTTCACATCTTCTGGATCGCTAACTTAGAATTTACAGCCAGTTACTAATGTCCAAAAAGGCAGAAATTCTTGAAATAAAAGGGAATGTGAAAACAGCTTAGGCGAATTGATAAAATTCTTGAAATGGCGAAACAGGCTCAAGCAGCGAAACAGTTATTTCATTTTTCAAGAAGTATCAATTGAAATGGTTGAAACGGTTTCGCCCCGGCGAAATTCGTGAACTTCCAGTTGAAAGTGTGATCCTCTACTGATTGAGTTATCAAGCTGAGCTGTAGTACCCCTTACCCCTGTGGCACCATTCGTATCTAACTAATGTTTTCATCAGATACAAGAATTAACATTTAAAAGATAAAATGGAATGCCCCAAGACACTGCTCACAACCCCCAGGTATTGTCTGAGACCCTCCGCCCAAATCCCGGGCCCAAATCCCATCTGATAAACTATTGGTTCACTCAAACAATAAAATTGAATACAAATGGTAAAACTTTCTGGGGGAAAGGGACAGGCCTCTGGCAACACTCCCCCTCCAAATATCCCACTATCAAATGTGCCCTCTCCAACCCATGTAACCAACAAGAATTGGCCACTATAAAGAATGCACTACCAGCTGCTAAAACATTATTGAATATTTCTCCAGGCCAGGATTAGCCATATATTTGAGTAATGAGGTAATAAAAATGCTATATTGTAACAGGAAAATCTCTAAGAATGTTAAAAAATATAAACAATATTCTGTAAAACCTATCTAATCCGAACGCCAATGAGACCAGCTGAAAGCATTTGGATTAGGAGGTGTTCAGATTTTTGAATATGATTATGAGGGTTCACTTCAAATTAGGAGATGTTCAGATTTCAAGGTTTTTTAACATGGGACTCCATTGGAAGAAACAGGACTGGAAACAAGTGTTCAGATTGGAAGGTGTTCAGTTTAACTAGGTGTTTTGATATACAGGTTTCACTGTAAATTAAATACAGATGTAGTTTCCTTCTTCTGCAGGCATCAGGTTGGCCAGATGAAGGCATTCTTTGTTGGTGGTCCTAACCAGCGGAAAGATTATCATATCGAGGCTGGGGAAGAGGTTAGTAAAACATAATGAGAACCCATAATTTCAACAATAATGCAAAATTTGTGAATTAGGAAATGTGCCTATATTTAAATACTATAGTACTATTTATTGTCGAGTTCTCACTTTAACATTAATTTATAATTTCAAAACATACCCAAAACATTTTCCAAGGACATTTGTACAAAGATGTCTCACTTGCATGCATGGTGCTTTGTCTTCCAGTTGTTCTACATGTTAAAGGGAGATATGTATTTTGTCTTCTAGTTGTTCTACATGTTAAAGGGAGATATGTATTTTGTCTTCCAGTTAATCTACATGTTAAAGGGAGATATGTATTTTCTCTTCCAGTTATTCTGCATGTTAAAGGGAGATATGTATTTTCTCTTCCAGTTGTTCTACATGTTTAAGGGAGATATGTATTTTCTCTTCCAGTTGTTCTACATGTTTAAGGGAGATATGTATTTTGTCTTCCAGTTGTTCTACACGTTTAAGGGAGATATGTATTTTGTCTTCCAGTTGTTCTACATGTTAAAAGGAGATATGTGCCTCAAAGTAGTAGAGAACAACAAACATCGGGATGTACATATCAAAGAAGGGGAGGTATGTTACGTGTTGTGTGTTGGTTTTATCATCCCATTGAATGAAGTTCGGCGAGATATAGAGAATATATAGGCAATAACTCAAATTCTGTGACCAAGTATCATTTATATTTAATAATAACACATAATACACATAATGTCTATATATATGGTTCAACTTATGTTTGAAAATTTGCCGCCATTTTTCAATGATCTCATTCAACACATGAATCAATCTTATAAACTTGTACTGTTGACGTCGTGATCTTCTTGTAGTTTTGTTGTTCTTCCATTCACCACATTTGTTCTTAAACTGAAGTTCACATTTGTACCCAGACTGCCCTTCATACCTGTCATGTACTTACTTCTTATCCCATTCAACACATACTTTGTTTTTCCATTCACTACATTTGTTCTCACACTGTAATTCAATGTACGCTGACCGCTCTTCTTAAATGTCAAACACTTACTTTTAATCTCATATAACACAGCCTTGGTACATACACTGGTGATAAAAATGAAAACACCCTGGCTCGCATTTAACACAATGAACACATAAATAATGGCCTCATTATGCACAAAAGGCGCAATGAATCCAAAGATCCATGTAAAACCCATAATGATAAAGAGCTTGATATAGACATCTAAATGGAAATTGTTTCCATTGGAGACCATTTTTGTTTGTTTCCATGTTGACTTTAGTGAGAATACAGTTAATATGTACATAATTGTGTTGAACACAATCATAACTCCTAATGGGCAGGCAAAGAACAGTAATGTAGCATATGGATTGCTCATTTGACATGTTTGGACATTTGCATCCATGTTTGATGCACGTGACTCTAAGTTTGGCGTACTTGGTACTGGTTTTACTGTACCAAACTCTGAGTCTGCTGAGTCAGACACTGAATTACCATAAAAAGGCTTGAACCTTGTGCCATGATCCAATGTAACTGCCACAGATATTATGATTACTGGTAGGAACATTGCTATAAACACATAGAGAAGAATTCTTTTCCATCCTTTAGAGTTACGAAGAGTTGACCTAAATGTCAAATACATGTCTAGGGCAATAATTGCCATCCATGTGAAAGATACCAAGAAGAAGTAGTGAATCAGGATCCCAATAGCTTTACAAAGGCTTGGTACATCCATCACCAAAGGGCCAATCAGATACAAAATATGGGAAACACACAATGAGGATACAAAACAAAACTGGATTTTACCAGCGAATGAGTGATAGATGCTGATAAATGTTTGGAAGATGAGACGAATCAACATGGATATGATTGAGAGTGTCAAACATATTATAGTGACCAACCCCATTATTTCCGTAGACTGAAGGCCAACCTTTTTGACCCGATTTTGTGTCTGATTCAGGAATGTACCATTCAACCAATCATAACATGTTACAAAATTGACCAAATCTATGCAAATAGTCAGTGTGTCAAAATCAGAGTCTTTATCTCCTGATGAAGAATGTTCTTCCTTCGTAGAGTTTATTATGGCATCCACAGTTTCATTGTGAAATTCATGCAAGGTTAAGTTTGTTGTAATTGGGAGCTTCACCTTGAACTTAGCAACAAACACTCCATTTAGTCTCTTATCATCTGTGTCATAGTCTTTTGAGAAGCTATATGATATGTTCCCTACAAGTCTTCTGGTGAGTGTTTCTGAAGCATCTAATGCAAATGACAAATCAGAGATGAACTCACTACTGGTGTCTATAATTGACTGCACTTCTCCAAGAACAGTGTATTCGAATGATGCTGTAAGAGGTTCCATGTTGTACATGAAAACACATTTATCATTTTGTAATTCATATCCAGCAGTACATGCATCATTACAGTTAGTAAGTTTATCACAACGGAATGATCTCTTTTTACCTTTGATGTGATATTCAACTGTAAGTTCTCTGTCTGGATTGATATTCATCACCAAGGAAAATGAAAAACTCGGGAATATTGGCATATAAGAACCTTTTATGTTTGAACTGCAATGTTCCCCTGGCCAATCGTTTGCACAAATAGCGCAATATTCATTTTTGTATACATCTTTATTTGTGGCATACATCTGTACAGACTCAGTGTCACAGAGTGTTTGTATAGTTTCATTGAATTCACAGTCGGGATGGCAGGTTGATTCGTACTTCCAACATTGATGTCCAAGTTGATCGAATACCAATTTGCAAGTCTTAGTATATATAGCTTGTTGCAGTTCTTCCATGTTGTAGGGCTGTATAAAAGGAGGACATGTAACTTCAGTAGGCATTTGAAGCTCACCTCTCGTGAAGTTGTTACATTTTGCACAGTAGTCGTTCAAGTAATACAGGCCAGTATTATTGTCAAATACTGGCATATAACCTTCAAGAAGGTCCAAACCAAACAAATCACATGTTTTGTTACTAGAATGTGGACATGTTGTTATCATCTTTACAGCTGCACTATGTTTCTTTGTCGTACAGTTCAATTGGATTTGTTGGTCTTGGACAGACTCCATGATTTTTTGTGAGTTTTCTGCCATGACAGGACAAAGTTGTGCAAAGTCAGAACAACAATCTTCATTCACCAAACAGTACACATCACACGCACAATGTCGATCTGGACTTGTTTTATTACCACAGTTACCATGACAACTGTAGAGGTGAGGCATATATGTTGTACAGTCCTTTACCTCATCTAAAGCTGTCTGAAGTGTCTCCTGATTCTCACATGGACTTACATATTCAGGATGTAGAGTCATAAATATCATAAGTGGTGAAGATGTTTCTTGTTGAGTTGTGAATGGGTCTTCTGTGTTATATTCTGCTGTCACATTGAGTGTTGACAGTGAAGTCTCCTCATTGGTGTGTCCATTTGTCACATTAAGGCTTGCTTTTGTGTCCTCTCTTACATATGGATCCGTTGTATTTGGTGATTCAGTTACATTAATGTTTCCTGTAGTGTCATTTTCGCTTTTTACATCAAATATAGCTTTAATATGTTCTGTTTTTATCTCACTCGTAAGATAAGAATCTGATGTTTTATGGTTTCTGCTTTGGATTTTTGTATTGTTACCAACTTGGCTTGTGTCTCCACAAAACAAAAGTAGAACAATAAGCATGAAACTGTACAGGGATATTCTCAGTAGTGAAATGACGTTCATCTTAACGGTTGTAATTTATATAAATATGCATCCAACTCTAATCCTTTACTCATTCACTTTGAATGTCTTATGATATATTTTTCCTTGACTGTATCTATTACTTAGGCTTCCTTTACAAGCACATGCACTTTACCTTTTTATCACAGATGATAGTTTCTCTTAATTTTGCAACACTACATTCATCTTAAGAAAAGAAATATTACTTCTAAATCCCCATTTTATCCTTCAGTTCTTAACCTTCAGTTTCAGTTTGTTTTGTTTTCCTTTTATTGTACATATTAATAAAGATTAAACCAGCATTGATCTTATCTTAATGCTTCTAATACCAACAAGTCCTCCATCAACATCATTCATCACTATTACTGAATTAATTAATTTATATTTCCGTTGTTAAAGGTTCTTTTAAAGCAATTTTTATCACCGTAGGTGCAATATTGTCATCAGTTTGCTGGGTGGATGGGTGGGTGAGCGTCCCACTTAATTTTATCCACATGTTTCTAAGCAAATGGTTTGAAGGATTAAATTTTAAATTTTCAAAGATGTTTCTTGTATGAAAATCTCGAACTGATTCATTTTGTCCATTCTTGGTAAATAAGGATGCCAATTTTGATTATCTGTCTTAAAATCCTGTCTGCTATGTCTTGTCTAAGAATTTTCAGGTGAACTGTTTGACGGATTGATTTCAAATTTTCAGGGATATTTTTCAGGGATATTTTCAAAATGATTAGATTTTGGGCATTCTGGATAAATGTGGCCATTTTAAGATTTTCCATTCTTAAATCTTGTCCGAAAAGTCTTTTCTATACATTTCTAGGTGAACTGTTTGATGGTTTGAGTTAAAATTTTCAGTGTTGGAACATTCTGGTAATTGTTGCTATTTTGGATTTCCGTTCCAAAATCTCATCTGAAGAGTCTTGCCTATATGTCTCCAGGCAAACCATTTGACGAATTGATTTCAGAAAATTTGGGTTGCTCCTCGATATGAAAGTTTAGAACTGCTTAGTTTTTGGCCATACTGCGTAAATGTTAAGATGGCCATCTTGGATTTTTCACCCTTTAATGTTTAAGGGTACGATTCTATTTACCCTGTGTCTTGGAGTATGACTCATACAGGAGTATGTGTTGTTTATAACTCGGAATAATCATTTCCCAGTACACTAATGAATCAGTTCCAAGACTGATATACCAGTTTATCTGAAACTATACAATAAAAGGTCACAGTGAACAGGATCTTTGAATTATTTCTATACAAGATTTAAATGCAATTATTATAGGAGAAGCTATTTTGCATTATTCATAGGTTCATTACAAACCTGTTAGTGATTTAAAGTGATTTATCTGTTTTGATTGATATTTTAATAGAAGTCATCAGACCCACTATTGTTGGAGACATAATCAAGTCTACTTTTATCACAGAAAGTGCTTGTTAAATGTAATTTCAAACAATTTCATCATATTTTCCTCACTATTTTATTTAAATGGTTCATTTATTGTATTGTTTGAAGGTTGTATTTTTTGTTAACTCATGGTAATTTCCCCTTGTGATTATCATTATTCACCTAGAATGATGGAGTTTTAATACTACAGGCATTATCAAAGTTCTCCTACACATTTTTATAATAGATGTGCAAAATAGAGCCTCAAATTACGCTCCTTTATGACAAATAAATGACGCTTTTGGATTAATACATCATAAGAACGATGAGAGATTTGCTGATTGCTGAAAAATTAACCATTTCATTGCTTTATTTGATTGATGAAAGTAAAGAATATTAAAATCACATCTGGCACCCGATGTTTTGTAGATTTTCCTGCTTCCTGGCAACATTGCACATTCCCCACAAAGAGACGCAAACACTGTAGGGCTAGTCATTGAGAGGGAACGCTTAGAGGAAAAGGGCGAACTGGATGGACTTAGGTATACTATTAGTCTTTGAATTATGGGAATACACTGAAGGGCTAGTCATTGAGAGGGAACGCTTAGAGGAAAAGGGTGTATTGGATGGACGTAGGTATAGTATAAGTCTTTGAATTATGGGATTACACTGTAGGGCTAGACATTGAGTGGGAACGCTTAGAGGAAAAGGGCGAACTGGATGGACTTAGGTATAGTATTAGTTCTTCAATTGTGGGATTACACTGTAGGGCTAGTCATTGAGAGGGAACGCTTAGAGGAAAAGGGTGAACTGGATGGACTTAGGTATAGTATTAGTTCTTCAATTGTGGGATTATACTGTAGGGCTAGTCATTGAGAGGGAACGCTTAGAGGAAAAGGGTGAACTGGATGGACTTAGGTATAGTATTAGTTCTTCAATTGTGGGATTATACTGTAGGGCTAGACATTGAGTGGGAACGCTTGGAGGAAAAGGGTGAACTGGATGGACTTAGGTATAGTATTAGTTCTTCAATTGTGGGATTACACTGTAGGGCTAGTCATTGAGAGGGAACGCTTAGAGGAAAAGGGCGAACTGGATGGACTTAGGTATACTATTAGTTCTTCAATTGTGGGATTACACTGTAGGGCTAGTCATTGAGAGGGAACGCTTAGAGGAAAAGGGTGAACTGGATGGACTTAGGTATAGTATTAGTTCTTCAATTGTGGGATTATACTGTAGGGCTAGACATTGAGTGGGAACGCTTGGAGGAAAAGGGTGAACTGGATGGACTTAGGTATAGTATTAGTTCTTCAATTGTGGGATTACACTGTAGGGCTAGTCATTGAGAGGGAACGCTTAGAGGAAAAGGGCGAACTGGATGGACTTAGGTATACTATTAGTTCTTCAATTGTGGGATTACATTGTAGGGCTAGTCATTGAGTGGGAACGCTTGGAGGAAAAGGGTGAACTGGATGGACTTAGGTATACTATTAGTTCTTCAATTGTGGGATTATACTGTAGGGCTATACATTGAGTGGGAACGCTTAGAGGAAAAGGGTGAGCTGGATGGACTTAGATACAGTATTAGTCTTTGAATTGTGGGATTACATTGTAGGGCTAGACATTGAGTGGGAACGCTTGGAGGAAAAGGGCGAGTTGGATGGACTTAGATACAGTATTAGTCTTTGAATTTTGGGATTACACTGTAGGGCTAGTCATTGAGTGGGAACGCTTGGAGGAAAAGGGCGAGTTGGATGGACTTAGATACAGTATTAGTCTTTGAATTTTGGGATTACACTGTAGGGCTAGTCATTGAGTGGGAACGCTTGGAGGAAAAGGGCGAGTTGGATGGACTTAGATACAGTATTAGTCTTTGAATTGTGGGATTACACTGTAGGGCAAGTCATTGAGAGGCAACGCTAAGAGGAAAAGGGCGAGCTAAATGGACTTAGGTATGGTATAAGTCTTTGAATTGTGGGATTACACTGTAGGGCTAGTCATTGAGAGGGAACACTTGGAGGAAAAGGGCAAGCTGGATGGAATTAGGTATAGTGTTGTCGCGATGTGCCATAATCGTACATCAATGCATCGGCAATTTTCAGTAGTAAACATCGATGCACATTGCGATGTACATCGAGAAAAAGTCAGAGAAAAGTGCACTGAGATACCGAAAGCTAATGCACTAAAATACCGAACAGAACAAATTAATAAGAGTACGCTGGTACATCCGGGAACTTCTAGTAACGGTGAAATGAAAGTAAAGTAAATTTTTTTAGATTAATGGTTCATTTCGACTAGCTAAAACAGTTTTAAAGTGAAAGAATATCAGAAAACATTGGAAAATGAAATAAGACATGAGAAAGGTAAGCAATTTGCGTCAAAATAAGATAAGAAAGGATGATTTTAAGCAAATTAAATTTTTTTAAAAACATTGATGTTTTGTTTCAGACATCGATGCATCGCCAGAATCAGCTTTGGCGATGTTTATCGCGATGTATCGATTAATCGCGACAACACTACTTAGGTATAGAATTAGTGTTTGAATTGTGGGATTACAGTCCATTAAGACCCATAGAGGCATCATCATCATTTCTTAAAAATTGCAAACAATCGTGACGATTATATGTTGGTCTTTCTTTGGTACAGTTTTAACTTACACCTTTTAAAAATGCATAAACTGATCGATGGTTGATAATCTACAGCTACGTATGTTAAATAATGAAAGAAAACCAACATTTTTATTTGGAATTGTTTCAATGTTCATTAAAATTTGTTTGCAGGTATTATGTAGAAAAAGATGGAGAGAAAACTCTAGAGTCGCTATATGAGGATTGGTTTTACTGCACTGACCTTGGAAGCCAACTAGCTCCAGTAATAAAAGCGTAAGGAATTAGTTTACAAGTATATCGCTACTATTACATTGTAATGACATTGTGATAATTTTTGCCTGAAGTGTGGCCGCTGCTTGTATTAGTTATCCCATCGAACAAAGTTCCGAGGGATATAGGGAACGCCTCTGTCCGTCCGTCTGTACGTATGTCCGTTCATCCATCCGTCTCCGTAACTCAAATACCGTTGACCCGATTTTGTTCATATTTTGTACACACATACCTAATGAGGGTAGAAGTTCTGCTCGAAAACCGATTTTCAAAATGGCTGCTCATTTTAAAATGCAGCCATTTTAGTGCCGATTTTACAGTGATTTAGGTACTGCATATAAAACTGTAATAGCAATATGTTTTAAATGTAAAAAAGTTATATAGGACATTGATTAAGTAAGAAATGTAAATAAAGAAGAAATACATGGCAGCCATCTTGAAACATGGCTGCCTTTGCACATCATTTTATGATTTTTGCTATAATTTGAAAAGTAGTGAAGCGATTTTTTCATATTTGGTATGGGAATTCTTTAAGCATGGCACAATGTCTAATGACATTTTGGGTAGTAGACAGCCATTTTTACGTGTGTTATTTTACATTTTTTACTATAACTCAAAAAGTAGTTGATCGATTTTGTTCATATTTTATATGTGAATACTATAAGCATGGCACACTGTCTAATGACACTTTGGGCAGTAGGCGGCCATTTTGAAAAATGGCTACCATTTTTTATGTTTTTAGTATAACTTGAAAAGTAGTGAAGCGATTCTGTTCATAATACTTTAAGCATGGCACATTGTCTAATTAAACTTTTGGGAGTAGTCGGCCAATTTGAAAAATGGCAACAATTTTTATGTGTGTTATTTTACATTTTTTATTATAATTCAAAAAGTTATAGAGCGATTTTGTTCATATTTGATATGTGAATATAAGGATTGCATACTGTCTTATGACATTTTGGGTAGTAGGCGGCCATTTTAAAAAATGGCCAGCATTTACATGTATGTGCGATTTTTTAAAAATCTTTATATGTACCTACTTAAAAGCATATTGCTTCTTCTGATGACAACTTGGCTAGTGAGCAACCATTTTGAAAATGGTGGCCTCTCTTATGGGTGTTATTTTATGATATCTGCTATATATTTTGTTTGTAAAGCCAGCCATTTCTGTTCGATGGGATTCGCTACGCTTTGGCGTTGCCGTTGTTCTGGTTAATCTTCCTTGGATCACTCAGAGGTGAGGGGTTGATTTTAGCACATAGGTGGGAAGTCAGTCCAAAATCGTGATAGTAATTCCATGTTGAGTGTGCCAAGTAGAGACCCTTTTCATGTTCACATGTAGCATATGTTGGAAACGCAGTACAGACACTATGGCAATGTGGGTCCAGACATCATACATAATTGACAAAACTGGAAACTAGGTGACAGCAATGTTCTACTGTCTACGATAATTATACATATTCTATCTGCAATTTTTCACGGGATTTGGACATGCTTTTTTGGTGAGTTACCCTGCCCCCCCCACCCCCATAGTTGGTGATGATGCTGTCGACTCATTGTCATATTGTAGAAAATGACTGTGCCACATTTCCGACAAGTTCAATTTTGTAAGCAGATTGTGAGAAAAATAAACAAAAGTTTCAATCGTAACACTGGTCAATGCCTGATCAGAAATTTCTATGGATTTACACACCTTGAAGAATTGTTCACCGAATGTGAAGCATGAGTTCTCAAAAACTTACCTATGTTTCGAGGACATGGAGGACGAAGTGGCTCCGTAATCGGAGTTGCCTCCATTTTGGTCTGTAACATGTTGCAGCCTCGTTTTGAACAGCTATGCGTTTCTGCGCTGCGTTACCTATCTCCACCTTGCATTGGCGGATCCAGGAGCTAACAAGGGGGGCCCAGATTTCAAGTTCTCAAAAAATGTTGGGCCCCAAAAACCAAAATTTGTATATGTGATCTCATTATGTTCTGCTTGCCCTTTTTGGAATATCACTCCACACTGGTGGATCTGGGGGGGGGGTAATTTGAGTGTTGCAGATGAATATTGATGCAAGAATGTGAAAATATTTGCAGTGAAGGACATTGACACTTACAATAAAAGAATAACAATTATCCCTTTGAAATAAAAAACAGGTTTATTGTAAAATAATAGCCTTATAAACCAATGAAATACATACTGCAAAGCTCTGGAAAACAAATTTATGAAAACTAATATTTGTGACTTGTATTTTCCAGGTTCGTTGCTTCTGAGCAATGTAAGACTGGGAAGCCACTTCCAGGTAAATTCTATTTACACATTTACTTGTATTATCCCATCAAACGGAGTTCGGAGGGATATAGGGAACACCTCTGTCCATCGATCGGTATCCAAATGTTAGTCTGAATTTATCTTTGTGGAAAGATTGTATGCTTCAGTTGCTCTTTAACAAAACATGTGGGACAGTGTATCAATATATTACAAGACGTCTGTACATCCATCCATCCATACAACTGTCTGTCTGTCTGTCTGTATGTACATACGTCTATCGGGATGATAACTAAATTTGTGAACCCAATTTTGTTTAATTTTGTACACATGTGCTCAATAGGAGTAGAAGTTCTGCTCACAAGCCGAATTTCAAAATGGCAGCCATTGTAGTGCTGATTTTACAGTAATTTAGGTACTGTATATAAGACTGTAATAGCAATATGTTTTAAATGTTAAAAGGTTATATAGGACATTAATAAACCTAAATATAGATATTTAAGAAATATATGGCGGCCATCTTGAAAAATGGCGGCCTTTACATGCTATTTTACGAATTTTGTTGTAACTTGAAAAGTAGTAGAGCGATTTTATTCATATTTGATATGTGAATTGAATACTCATAAGCATGGCGCATTTGAAAATGGTGGCCATTTTTATGTGTGTTATTTTATGATTTTTGCTAACCAGAAAAGCATTTTGTAAAAATGGCAGCCATGGCTGTTCGATGGGATTTGCTACGCTTTGGCATTGCTGTTACCTACTTACTGATTACTATTGTATCTTGTTTTTTATGTAATGTGTATTCATTAAATCATATTTAGATTATTTCACTAGCATTGAATCAAAATTTCTCTAAATCTCAAACAATGATGCTTATAGATGTTTTATGCATGGAACACCAAACATACACAAGAGAATTCAAGAAAATTTCAGCATATTTAAAAATTAGTTGCATATTTTGGGCCACCCTGTAGCATCTGTTTACTTTTAGATCTGTATAATATTTACCTTTACCTACATGAATTCAATAAGCATTTGTACACTATTCATCATATTAAAGGCACCATACCAGAAAACGCTCCAATTGTGTTGGACTATATACTGTATAATATATGCCTTAACCTACATGAATTCAATAAGCATTTGTACACTATTCATCATATTAAAGGCACCATACCAGAAAACCCTCCAATTGTGTTGGACTCTGAGAGAAAGCTGGAGGATCCATTCCCCCTAAAAGACTGGATCAACGCTAACAGGGCAGAGATTGAGGCTAATGGTCATAAAGAAATTTTTGGAAATGGTTATCAATTTCAGGTGAGTTCAAAGGTCAGGGCAGATGCACTGCTCAGTGTAGTCTGATCTGCGGGACTGTGTTTGTTATTGTGAATTGATTTGAAATAAAAAGTATTATACATTATTTTAAATAAAAAACCAATTGAGGATATATAAGTGGTTTATCTTGATAACTGCTTTGTCATGGTCGGGAGCTGTATCATCTTTCCTACTGAAGTGCACATACATGTATGTTCTTTAGTGGCTGGTGGGCTAACCGTACTTATGATTATCTATTTCCACAGGTGGATATGTTTGGTAAAGGGGAGAACTCAGGAGGAAATGATGTTGCAGAGATCTGGATTTGGCAGATGGTAGGTCACTGTGGTTGTCATGTTTTGGTTACACTAGTCATGTTTTGAAATAGACAATTTGATAAAAACAGTGATAAGTGAAAGATATATGAACTGGGAAAACTAAGATACAATAGAGAGAGAAAATATTAAATGGGAAAAAAAGTTTATATACCAGTAATTCAATGTTGTCTAAATTTCCTCATATTGTCCAAAAAATGAAATATTGAAACATATTATCTTCTGTGTTTCAGGAAGGCAGTTCAGAGGTGACAATAGATGGCGAGCTCTTCAAACTCAGTGAGAATGACAGCCTTCTTATTCCAGCTGGAAAACGGTATAATTTATTTTATTTGAAATTCAATGGACTGCACCTCAATAAATTAACAAAGTTTTCATTTTTAAATGTATCACAAGTAGATGAGACCAATGACGGAATAAGTTAAATGAACCAATCATTGTTTTTCCAGATATACAGCAAAACGGGGAGAAGGATCACTTGCGTTGATTTGCTTCCAAGATCCTTTTAGAAAATACAAGTAAACTCTAGCATTGATGGAATCCTGAAGTGTCAAATCTAAACATTCCTATACCTGTGTACAAAGGAAGAACATATATATATACATGTCTCAAGCAAATAACAATTTCATATATTTTGTCATTAAAAACATGTTTTATTACACTTAAATAATGAATGTACCGGTATACAAATTTAAAATCAAATGCAGTACATTTTTATTGTAGGTTAGTATTTACATATAATCCGTGGTTTTACCACAAAGTGATATTTTGTATTTTGTAAAATCCAATTGAATGTTTCCAATGTCATCTCTCTAAAAATCTGATTGGTCAATGTTATTTGAAGGCAAGTTCTTTAGGAGTCTTTGTCTCAGAAATATTGTGAATAATAATTCATGAAATTATACTGTGTTCAAGATATATTGCCAAAGTTATAAGATATATTCAATGTAGGATTAATATGTATAATATTTTTGATAGAACAAGCCATATGCTCAAAATAATTTACCTATGGAGGGCAATACCTGTTCATCTTTCAGTGATCTCTGCAGGGAGATTGTTTATATTGTTAATATAATATGATCACATGGTGCCATGTTAACCAATCAGAATACTGGAATTTCAGCATGAATTTGAACATGTTAAGGAGGTCAAATTCATTGGCGTCAGAAGGGGGAGGGCGTTGGGGCCCCCACCCCCCTTTTCCCAGATCTTTTTAGATTTGAAACCGAGCCTAGAATTGAAAGCTCTGGAGCTAATTAAAGTCAAAGTGTAATAATGGCATAGTTTCTCAGGAACCCATACAATATGTAAATAGGCGACTTTGAAGAATTGCAAAATGTTACCCTTTGTATTCGTTCGACGTCACTTCTCAGTTAAAAGAGAGCTTTGTATTATTCTAACTAGACTCTGCACACAGGGTAGCAAAATGTATATTATAGTAAATATCAAAGTTTTTTTAGTCAAAGTCGAGCTAGTTTTCTAAAAACATAATTTTTTCTTATTTTTCTTGTTGGGAATACTGTGCTGAGATGTGTTCAGAATGCACCAGAGAGGGTCTAAATTACGTGCTAATTATGCGATGATGTCAGAGAAAAGGACCATATAGAAAGTTGTCCGTATTATGATGAACTCTGATTGGCTCGGTGAGATGAGAGATTTATTGTAAACTGAAACAGCGAAGACAAAGCTCTCTTTTAAGAAGTGAAGTTGAACGGATGCAAAAGGTAATTACTGTAGGGATTATGTGCCTGATACCATGAAGTTTTATGATCAAACGCGAGGTAGATGTTTCAATTTAATCAAAAGTAATTATCGCAACATTACAAAAACTGCTTAAAATGTGTAACAAACTCGTATATTTACTGCATAATAACATAATGTTGACATATACATGTAATAATATATACATGTTGACATATACATGTAATAATATACACATGTAACAGCTGATATTCTGAATACCAAATGCTCTGTTAGTCTTGATACAAGACAGTCATTCTAGAAAGTGAAGAGAATATATGTCTCTGGATTAATAAATAAAAATGTATTAATGAAATAGCAAATCATTAGTTTATGCTCGTAATAGATTCAGATGAATGGAATTATATTACATGGACTTGAATAAGATAATGATTATTATTAGAAAGGTGTACTGGAAAACTGCCATACCATGTTGTTAGTCATTTTCTCCTGCTTTACTGTCTACATGCATCGTGGTAAAACACGCCCTCTCTATCTCTATCCTTCTGGATAGCATCTGCGATGCAACAGAGAGAGATGCTATGAGTATCAGAATGGTCTACATGGTCAAAGATACAGTAATATCTCTATACTTAATCTAAGTAATACTTAACTTACGTAATTAAATGAGGTTGAAACTCTTGTGTGTAAAAACCTTGAAATCACAAGGTTTGACCAGTACAGGTAGGATTTTAAATGGCGTGATTAGTGCCACTAAATGGACAAATTATTTGTTGAGACCTAAATTATTGTTATAATGATGAGATTAGAATTTTTATGAATGTACATTTAAGTCGCATTGGATGATCTATATTGTTAAAGATAGGCAGCTAGTGCATGTCTTTCAATCATTGTTACATTGTACAATAACCATGGAATAAAATATTGAATTTTCCATTACAATAAATATTTGCTTTTGTTTCTGTATGTATAATGCAGTTTTCATGATACATTCTAAAACATTCCAAAATATCAACTACACTGGATTGAACAAAACAACTACACCATAATGATTGGGGAATAAAACTCACGATGTAAAGGTATAAATTCAAGAGGCCATTTGATCTGGGAACGTTTCACCTGGCTTAAACACCTGTCTAACGTTCAGATTCACTCTAGTTTCGTTCAAGTAGTCCTCAAATAAAACCCAATCAGCGTCAGACACTGTAGCTTCATTCCAACATGGCTCATCATTGCAAACACAGGGTGTCGTTGAATCCTTTACGCTCTTAGGATTATGTCCTGGTGTCCCTGGGGGATTCTTAATTTCTGTCTTTGCACAATCTACATCACAACCTGCAATTTGTTTAGCATCACCCGATTCAAAAAGTTCAGCAGTCTTGTTTGAAAGACACTCTTCTAATTGGAGGCAATTAGTACAATTTTTTTCATCTTTGTTAAGATTTTTATCCAATGTTTTCTGCCCAACTTCTTGATTTGAAACCTCCAAGGCTTCCATGTCCTTTGAATTGAGAATTTTTGGCACTGCATGATAGAATTTCCTAGCTGGGCCTGCCATTATGATGATGTCACCATCTCGGAGAAACATCGGGGCAGGAGCCGTATCTTTGGTGTCCCCGCCAAGTAGAAATATTGCTGGCTGACCAAAGCTGAAAAAAGCAATTAGTCTCATGATTTAAATAGTGGATACCCTATGACCTTTAAGTGATTAGATTTTTATCCACAAATGGATATGATATCTGCATGAGTGACATTAGTAAGAGACTACAGAGTGCAGAAATTAATATCCAGTGCATAAAAATCATATCACGAGTTAATTATTGGATAATACTCTTATCCATAGTTGAAGGGTGCTTGTAAAAAGCTTCCAAAAGTCTGATAAGCTAGTGTTACTGAAAGCTTTGTTTTAATCAAGTAACAAAATCCATTGACAACTGAATATGGCAGCGTATCTCATGGTTTAAAAGCCATATTAAATGGTGTAATGAAAATTTGTCAAAGATTTTTCCACTGGTTACAAAAATAGCATTTTTGTAATTTGACAAGATATGCAATGAATCACAGTAACTATGGAATTATCGCAATACCTTATTGACAGCAGTGGTGCTTCCATGTCGTACTCTGAGTGATCCTGGTGCCCTGCTAATGTAGAATACATGCGATAGTAGTTGACTACAGCAGCCTGTGGGGAGTAGGTATGATAACCAAGTACATTGGTAATGTATTTGCTCAGTTGAGCAAGATCACTGGGAAATGAAGTGACATCATCTGGAGAGTATTCCTGCAAATAAAGAATATTACTTTTAGTTAATGGTAAGATTATTACATCTAATCATGAGTATAAATGTATTAAAAAAATGTAAAATCTAGCATTGCAAATTGAAATTGGATTTTTAAAGATATAATTCCAATCTCAATTGGCAACATTTCATAGTTAAAATATGATATTAATTGAAATATGATATTAATTTGACACACTCAATGTAAAATAGGTTTTAGAAAAATGAGGCTTCCTTTCCCTTGATATTGATTGGCAATGGGCCAAGCTTGTATACCAAACAGGGGGTTCGAAACCATCCAACTGGCCAAAAATTCTTGCAAAATCATGCAGTTTTTCACAATTTTGAGCACTTTTCAAGGGACTTTGAGACAAAATTCTAAGATTTGAACCTCCCTTGGCAAAAGTTGGCTATGGGCCTGAGCTCTGAAGAACCTGCAACAATACTACAATACTGCCTTTATTACCTTAGTGTCCCAGTTATGATGGTATCCCAAAGTGACCCATCTCAACTTGTACATGAGAGTTTTCTTCATCTTCAAACTTGGATCATTTCGCCTGAAAAAGAAAAACACAACATCTGAACTATTTTTGCTGTGAAAATAAATGGCAACAAAATTGAATTGTCATGACAATCACATGTGATAATTAGAATTTTAAATGGAAGATTCTAGTTACAATTAAGACATGTGAAGGTCACATCAATAGGTTACATTCATACCAATAGGTCAAGGTCACATCAATAGGTCACTGCAATGCCAATAGTTCAAGGTCATATCAATAGGTCACTGTCACAACAATATGTCAAGGTCACATCAATAGGTCACTGCCATAACAATATGTCAAGGTCACATCTGATCAATATGTCAATTTCACACCAATAGGTCAAGGTCACCTCAATAGGTCACTGTCAAACAAAATGTTAAGATTCTACAATACAGCAGTATTTCTAGATCTGTTAAGATGTAATACAATCCTAATTTCTAGTTTGCTTTTTGTTGAGATCTACACCTGGGTATAAACTATGAACATGTAGAGGCCTATTGTTAACCCTTTTATATATCACTTTTCATGTTCCTTTATCTTCTAATCACTGTATATCACTAAACTTACAGTCTAAGAGGATGCCTCTCAATACAGCTCATGAACCCAACCAATGTCTCAAAATGGATTTGATAATAGAAAAATGAAGAAATACTTACATTAGTTCGAATGAGTCATCCCAGATGTTTTCTTGAATTGAATCAAGGTTAAAATCGTTGTATAGTTTGTTGCATCTATTGCGGTTTGTTGGGAAATCATGGATACATCTGTGAAGAATCCTTCTGTGTAAGTTTGGTTGGAATGGATTTTTTATAAATGAGAACCCTAAAATGAATGAATGTTCAAAACATGTACACTGTACATTCATGACAATTGTAAGGCTGAAAATGAGAGCTTTCCAAGATCTAGCATACCAAATGTCAGAGAAAATATTGAACTATATGTATAGCATCAGCTTTAAAAATTTCAATTGATAATTCTGACCTGGAAGTTCATCTAGAGTGTAGACTTTCCATTCAGCTGGTGGAATAAGACCACACATTGATTGTTGATGACTGAGGCCATCCATATGTGCTCCAAGAGGAACTGTTGTATAAGCATATCCAATGTCCTGAATGAGAAACATGAACATGAACATCAGAGGGGTCACTACAAGAGAGTTCCCTGCAGTTGAAGAGTCTGTAGGTTTTAGCATGTTGGAACCATAGGTGTGTTGGGAAAAATATTATTTTATTCACTGTTTACTTACAAAATTTCTTAATTTACAATTTTCCAGAAACATTTGCAAGTCTGAAGTCCTACCTTGATATTCTCTGGTCTGTAGAAATCAATCACTTGACTGTAATCTGGGGTTGGTTTCTTGCATTTGTAATATTTAAAACGTTGATAAAATGGATCTTGTTCTTTACTTTCTCCGTCACCAAGAGGGTTGGTGAGAGCCTCATTGGCGGCCATTGTTGTTGTAGTCAAATTGTGCTGTTGATGAAAATAATTTTCTTAATAAAAGCTTATATTTAGTAGGTTGACATCACTGGGGGGTAGGTACAAACGATTTTTTGAAGCAAATGCGTGGCATAAGCATAGGCCAAGGGTAAAGTAATAGTAAGCCGTATATAGAAGAGACAGGTGAACAACTCTGACTTAGACCACTTGTTAAGATGGAGATTTCAACAATATTTAGTGTATTATTTTCAAAAAGCCATGGGGAGTTGATAGAAAATTGATAGTTTGTAGCTCTTACCTAAGATTGAAACTCAGTCAGATGATATAGAGTTAATAATGCTGTCTAAAAGAGAGAATTTCTGAAAACCTACAATTGCTTGGCAAGTTCATTAGTAAACAAGTGATCTGATTGGTCACTGCTGACCTCCCTGACCTCCACCAGTGACAATCAGTTACAGCTTGCCAGGCAATTGCAGATATCCATAGCTGTTGTTTTATATGCAGTATTATATGCAGTTTTTAGATAAAGATTTGAAAAAAACAATGATATAAGTTTGAAAAACACTTTGAAGAAGATTTTGGAGAGATTTGGGAATACAATTTGATACCAGTAAGGAGAACTAGTGCCAAGACTAGTCTCTTCTATACAGCTTACTATTACTTTTCCCTTGGCCTATGGGCATAAGCATAAATTCTGAACCAAATGCGTGACAAATACAGAATTCTTGTGATCATTCCGAACCAAATGCGTTCGGTTTTTCGGTGTTGTTTTTTGATGTATCAGCATTCATTTTTTTGCTAGTTCAACAAGTTAAACCCAATACCACGGCTTTTATTTATTAATCTGAATGTTCTTGTTACCGTGATTGGGTTCAACTTCCGTGCTATGCTTTTCATCATTGAAATGAAAATTTCTTTCATCAAGTGTCAGGCACGGATGTTAAACCTAGGGCGGGCCACACGATATGTCAGATAAGAAATAAGGCCCAGACTAGGTTTAACTTATTGAACTAGCAAAAAGCTGGTGTGACTTCAATTTCTTCAGCAAATGTGTGACAAATACGCAAATTATGGAACCGTTGGACGGCCTAAATGCATCTTTAGTTTTTTGTCTTGTGACCCTTCTTCTTCTTAATACTTTAGTAACTAAATATTATCTGGAAATCAGTCAAATAAAATGGAAATATTGCACTCAAATTACTAAGTCTACAAGTGGGCGATAATATAAATAGTGTGCTCTTACCTTGTCGTTTACTCTTGTTTAAAGACAAACATCCATTTAATCAATTTCAATCAACAATGCCAGTAATATGTATTAGCATATTGGAGACTCAAATAAGTTATTCAGCATTAAATGTCAGGTTTTAGAAAGAAAAGTGTGAAACTGAAACGTTGAAACTTTTGATTTCTAGTTGAGAAAAACAGCTTCTGCTAGTCACAAAGCCGCTATAGCGAAATTCACTACCTTTTACAGTTTGCATATAGTTGTTTATAATATTCATCAATTATATTAATGTGTTTAGTCAGTGAACAGGCAACTGACACCAATTCGGGTGTATATACATGTAGTTACATATGATTATATTACATAATTGTATTAATCAAGATGACAAGATATAAAACTGTTTTTAAAAATAGAAAAGTAAGAGGAAGAGAAAAAAAGTGAAAGTTTCAATAAGATTGGTACAAAAATAAAGAAATGAGAGCCTTTTTCTGGGAACTTATTGATTTACCTGGTATAAACAGAGTGACACAAAAAAGTGTCACCCACCTCAAGTTGAATAACTTTTTTGTCTCTACGATTCCTGAGTTCTTCCTTTGCACATTGAAACTAGACTTCATGGAGCAACTCTACAAGAAGTTTCAGATGGCAAGCCTCAATTATGTGGACTGTCGTCCATTCCACTGCAGGCACACTTCTGGATTCTACTGGCAAGGTTATTGACCATATTCGCGGCCTGACATCGACCCGCAAGACTTTCTTCCCTGGGGGTACCTGAAGGACCATTTGTATGTAACAAACCCCCAAACCGTAGAACACCTGAAGATAAAAATCCGCGGCAAGAAAGATCAGGGCCATTTCTGTGGGGAATGTGTTAGGGTTGTCAATAACTTTACCCATGATAGAATCCAGGTGTGCCTAACATTTAGAGAAAATCTTATAACGCTCATGAAAGTGTATCCAGTTGAGCTAGTCATTTGAAACTTCTTCATGCAAAGTTGATCCATGAAGTTTTTTACTTTGCAAAAAAAGAAATCCAGGAATCAAATAGACGAAAAAGTTGTTTAACATGATGTGGGTGGCACTTTTTGTGTCACCCTGTATATATAAGCACATATGGCTAAATGTTATACAGTTCTATAATACGTGTCCAGATAATACTTTTTTCAAATCTGACTTCAATTTATTTTTAGAATTCACACCCTATGCAGACAGAGTTTGTGGGAAATATTGGGTGGGGAGCAAATGAGCGGAGGGTGCGGAGCTAACGGTCATTTTTGAATTTAAATTTGGGATATTTCTGGAACTAAGCCGTTTTGGGACTTCAAATATACCAAGATATGTGTATTTGACACCAAATATCAATACAATTGTGAAAATAGTAGCGCAATTCATTCTATAGCGACGCAGTGTGCCCTAAACCTTTCCCAGACCTATATATTTTGAAATTATCCTTTTAATCCCCAGCATTCATAACAAATGGTGTTCAAGGTACACTATCTATACAAATTATTTTTGCATCTTGGAAGCCAGGCAGTATCAGTGTGATTTTATAAAAATTCGGAAATGTTTTTCAGATATGAGCCCCCTCTAAATATTGGGTGCGGAGCAGCTCCATAAACGTAGCTCCGCACCCAATATTTAGAGGGGGCTCATATCTAAAGAACATTTCCGAATTTTTATAAAATCACACAGATACTGCCTGGGTCCAAGATGCAAAAATAATTTGCATGGGTAGTGTATCTTGAACACCATTTTTTATGAATGCTGGGGACGCAGTATTAAAAGGATAGTCTCAAAATATATAGGTCTGGGAAATGTTTAAGGCATACTGCGTCGCTATAAAATGAATTGCACTACTATTTTCACAATTTTATTGATATTTGGTTTCAAATACACATATCTTGGTATATTTGAAGTCCCAAAACGGCTTAGTTTCAGAAATACCCCAATTTTAAATTCAAAAATGACCGTTAGCTCCGCACCCTCCGCTCATTTGCGCCGCACCCAATATTTCCCACAGGCTCTGTCTGCATAGGGTGATTCAGATGTCTGATAATTCATTCCATGTCGTGTCCCTTGACCATGAGTTTGAGCATTTGATATGAGGTAGTCACAGAATAATGTTTGAGGAAATTCTTTTGGTCGTTTGAGACAATTAAATACAAGAATACCAACATTTAGCTTGTGAATATCTTCTAATAATATAAGTGTCTTTATTTTCTTAAACTGTATCTACAGAAATCGTCTAGCACTGTTTGTAATTAATATTTTTTGTACCTCAGAATTTGAAACAATATAGAGCTTTAGTTGCTGTTCCCCAGATAAGAATACAATAATTTATATGGCTATATACGAAAGAGTAATAACTAGACACCATTGCAGTGTGGTTTACCTTATTTTGACTTTGTAAAGAATTCCGACTACTTGTGATATTTTGTTAGATACATATATATTCTTTTATTGACTCTTATATATGTCAGTCTCTCCGACACATGGGTCACTATACAGTTATTTACATGTGTTTTATATGAGCAATATGTTCATTCCATTTTAGTTTATCATCTATAATAACTCCAAGTAAAGTAGTCTTTGAAATTCTATCAATAGGTATACTGGTATTTCCAATTTTAATATTTTGCATTTTTATATCAAATGCTTTTAATTTCTGTGGATGAAAGGTCATGAATTTAGATTGTTCTATATTCAGCGATAGTTTATTTGGACGTAGCCATTCGTAATTTTTAAAGGGACAATCAACTCAACTTGAATCAACTCTAGGCTTCAAACATATCGCTAAGAATTTTAGATAAGGGTAAACCAAAACATTACAAAACCCATTTAGTCTTGAGTGATATATTTCTGGACTTGTAGAATACACATTTTAAACCCAAAATTTAGTAAAACTTGAAAATATACTTTTCAATTTGTGAACAGATAGTTCTTTGCTGCCACTTTAATATAGAAAAATGTTCAATGTGTCTTTATCTGTTTTTACGATAAACATAGCCTACATGTAGATTTAAACATTGTGAAACAGTTGTTTTTATTAGTTTATGATTTTTATTTCCAGTAACTTTTATATTTTCGTATCGGATCCATTGTATGTCATTTCTCTTGGGATTGCACAAGTTGTAAGTGAAGTATTGACACGAATGCCAAGAGTTCCAACATTTCGTTCATTTTACACTTCCTTTTTCTCTTATTTGCTGAGAACATCAACACATCATCATGTATATTTTCTAGGCTACTGCTCTGAGTGTTCATATCTTTCAGGCCCTAAGCCAGCTTTTAGCAAGGAGGTTCACTTTTTTAAAACTTCCAGGGGGTTCACTTTTGATAAGTTTGATCCAAAATTGACCAATATTACTTAAATATTGCTCAGAATGGTGAAAAATAGCATGATTTTGAAAGATTCTTTATTACCAAGGGGTCGCTCGAACCAATGAACCCCTCTGCTACGGACCTGTGAATTGTAAGAGCAATGAAGCTTTTTAATGAAGGAGGTCAGAGCCTCGTACATTATACAGATGAAGCTCTCTTTTAAAGAAGAACAAAAGCAAAATTAAACGAAAGAGTAGTATAATAGATCCTAATTCCACGTAAAATTTAACTCGCTATCTAACTCACTCATGAGTTTTTTAAGTTTTTCATTGAATGGCGCAAAATATTTTTGCAATTTCTCCTTTGTTTCTGGTTGCATCACAAGATGTAATCTATGTTTATTTGTCCCTAATGTCCCTATACATTCAACATATGACTTTTTAATTGGTGTTGCATTGCTAATATCTGTATGTATACAACTTGTATTTAGCATAGGGTTAAAGTAAAATTGTTTTTCTTTAAAGTAAGGAGAAATGTTCAAAAATCTTTCAACCTGGTGTAATGTTATCGCTGGATTCAATTTGAGATTCATCATATCGGTAATCAGAATCCGATCACGAGGAAAGTATTTCAAGAAATTCTGAATATAATTCACATAAACTCCATGCCTAATAAGGTGACATGTCTCATCTACTTGGCTATTTATGCCAAGGACAACACTTTCGAAAGTTGCATTTTTTGAAACTATAAATCCTTTGCGTGTATTTTCCTGGGCATGTAAGAAAGCTGACATAGTTCTCTCAACTGGATCACATATCTGAAGTAATATTTTTACCCCAGGTATAGTATTGTAAATCGTTGATAGGTTAACAATGTCAGCATAGGATGGAGTCTTCTCAAATGACATCTCCCACGGATATATTTCTGGCATGAGATCCACATAAGAGACAGATTTATCCAATTTAGCTATCCTATCAAAGAAATGAACTTCTGTTTTATCAGATCTTTTAAGTTTAGGATGGTATGAAAGAAATGTTGCAAGGGCCTGTGTTCCACATTTCATAAATCCAGCTATTATGAAACCAGGCAGTTTTTTCTCCTTTCCAGTTGTTTTTATTCCAAGTGTTATTTTCTCCTTTTCAGCTACTTTAAACTTTGGAATATTTTTCTCTGTGAGAAATGTGGTCATTTTATTTCCACGCATTAAATATATGTAAGGATTTGTGAGCAGAATTACAGCTCCGAAGGCAAATAATACCAAATTCGAAGAGTAATGGCCAAATTTGAGAAGCATCGTCATTGGAAATTATTTGACTCATCGTCCTAATTTTATATCATAATAATCAATAGTTTCTATTAACATTTCATAAACGCAATCCGATTTTCTGATTTCGATATTCAATATCGAATAGCATTGTATTTCAAGGC
Source organism: Owenia fusiformis (assembly GCA_903813345.2). Classification (NCBI taxonomy): domain Eukaryota; kingdom Metazoa; phylum Annelida; class Polychaeta; order Sabellida; family Oweniidae; genus Owenia; species Owenia fusiformis. The sequence goes on from CAIIXF020000008.1 coordinate 825,245, forward strand.
CAGTTTGCATAAAGCGCGTATTTGAAATAACCTTTCACAAACATGTATTGGTACCCTAGACAGATAAATGATTCATCATTTTGAACAATGATATAACAACATTATTTCAAAAGAAAACTAAAGAGAGAGTACTCTTCCTAGCTTTTTGGGCTAATGCATGTTAGGGAAATCAATGAACAGTGTGAATGTTATCAAATTTTTATTCCTTAAACTTGAATTCCATATCATAGATCCAGAAAATAGTGAACTGATCTCAAAGATGTATTTTACTTGCATCTTATCAGTTATATTTCAAGACAGTTACGAACACGATAAAAAATAAATCGGGTCGTTCCATGGGTCCGAGTCCAATTAGTCCGAATCCCATTCATCCGGAACCCGTCGGTCTGAATTCCACTCGTGCGAATACCAATGGTCCGAATACCATTGGTCCGAAACACTACTTATTTAGCAATACGCGGAAGAAACGATCTCATTCAATAATCACACCAGGCAACGCTATTTTATTCAACATGAAAATATTACTAACATATTTCTTTTTTTAATATTCTCAAATTATATTTTCGGAACGGGATTTGGACCATTGGGATTCGGACGAATGGGTTTTACGTATTGCTTGCCATCTGGACCTATGTATCGTCTTACTTTTAACGCCATAACATCTACTTTTAACGCTGTCAAAAACGATCTCGTACGTACGCCGTTAAGAATTAACTCGAACGCCGTCAAAAACGACTTTGAAAGGCGTCAAAAACGATTTTGAACAGCGTCAAGAATTGCATGCGACATTTAAATTACATTTGATAGCCAATAAAAAAACCAGCGTTACAATGTGTGTGTTATTGAACGAACGTACATGTTTGTTCGTCTGAATGACTTGAATGATTGCTTTAATTGGTTGTGCAAAATCATTTTTGACACCGTTAAAAGTTATTTCAACGGCGTTTAAAGTAGATTTTACGGATTGAAAAGTTTGATGATACTTTGGTCCGGATGGCCACCCATAGAACATTTTTATCTTGATATGAAAACGAGTAATTTAAGCATTCGTAGGAAAATTGTTTGACCAAAACAATATGAGGAAATTTATGGATGGGAATGACTGCAAAACGAATCAGCAAGAATTGCATATAAAACAACTTTATTACTTATGTTCGATCCATATATATTATATGACTGTACATACTCTATGACCTTAAAATGTCATGATCAATCGTATCATGAAGCTTTAAAGCAGCAATTATTATTGAAATGCATGAAGTAATGATATAGTGAAGCCCTCTGTCCATCATTCTGGAAAATAACTCAAATTCTAATTGACAAATTTTCTTCATCTTTGTTGGAAAGATATTGTTAAAAAATAATTTTTCAAGACAGCCGTCGGTTTAAAAATTCATTTCTAGCTAAAGTAATGAGCATAACTGAACTTTGGTATTTGATATATTAAGCGTCTATACATTCTGTGTTTTCTGGCACGACTGCCACAGGCTGTATACTGGGGTTGGGAAAAGAGGAATTTTCATTAATTTTAAAATCGTTTATTATATGTACAGGGTGTTCCAAATGTAACAGGACTGGTGCTGGCATTTTGTTTAATATGCACCAATCATCTTCAAAATTTTACGTAATGTACTTATATGTATCGTTACTAAAACTGCAAAGTTTCGACAAAATATATGAAACTCGGGTAGAGTTATTGCTGCTATAGTAACATGACATCGCAATACCCGGGGCAACATTCCACGCAGAAAGTTACAGAGACATTAGCATTTTGTACATCCCATATCAAAGTTGAAATGCAACAACTGGTGTGAATTACATTTTTTACATCATTTGATATTTCTATGTATCCTCTACTTTGAAAAGTAGGCTCCTCTTGGTCACTACAAGAGTACTACTCTGTATCCATGACCCAAACACATGAGTGAACCCATTTGAGGACATGTCACGCAGGGTCGATTGAACAATTTGAAGAAGGTTATTCTCAACTTTAAAGGTCTTACAGCACTGATTAGCATTCTATTCTCAATATAAGTAAAAATTAGATATTGTATGATCAGAAGAATATGGTGCATGGTTTTAGACCTCAAGACCTAGCTCCTCTATAGCTGCATGCTCTTTAACGGTGACCTGCGGGCAGGCTGGTTATCAAGGTGGATAACTGGCTTCAAATTGGGTCTTTTCAAAAACTCAACCGTAAATTGTTCAGACTGTTATACATAGTGATATTTCAGGAAATTGAATGAATATTATTATTATGACGATGATGAAATTATACTTGAATCTGAGTTGTATAGCAACACCTGTACAACAAAGCAACTAATAAAATAAACAAGAAATGTTGTATTATAATAGGTGAATTAGATACTTTCTTCAGTAATACAAAAATATTAGATATCACATTTTCAGGATGAATTTTCCCCGGGTATTGTGATGGCATGTTACTATAGTAACCATAACTCTACACTCATTTCATCATTTTTTCTGGAACTTTAAAATTTTTGTTGCAATACTTTAACGTACAATTTGTAAAAATTTGAAGACACTCGGTGCAAAATTGACACAATGCCTGCACCAGTCCTGTTACTTTTGGAACACCCTGTAATATATAGTTTATACAAGTGCACTTGTACTGTTTTGATACTTTGAAATAAAGTTATTACAGTAGTAAAAAGATTGGGTGTTTCCATGTGGACATCTGCTAATCCTTACAATGTAAATCTTTAGTTTTGCCTGCAAGTTTATTCACTTTATCAGCCACTGTTTCCATGGCAACAAACTCCCTATCAGTGTTATCACTCTCTATTGATACATCATCCTGTTCATTGTCAGAGTAATCACCATCAAAGTATTGTTCCAACTCATCCTGTTCCCTGATAGCAAGAGAATCATACTCTACGTTACCATCAACTTCACTGCAAAAAAAGCAATAGCAAAGTTGTCATGGTTTTCCAATTCAACACACAAGAAATTGATTTGGGCATTGGGTCAAGTTAAGCACCTAAATTAGTTTGCATAATAAGGATGTCGTGTTATTGGGACACTCTCACTTGTTGATTCATTTCATTTTCGTCTAACAATGTTGATGCCTGGTTTTCAATCTCATAATACATGTATATCAATTCAAAATTTCTGACAATGTTTAAACTCATCTAGATGTATCAAGCCATCTTAGAGTTATCCCACATTCTGATTGGTCCAATGTTCTTTCCATGCTCACCTGTAATCAAAATCCAGGTCTTTCCCATCAATAAACCTCTCCTGCATTGTCTGAATGAACTCTTGGCGTAAAAGCAACTTTTCACCATCTGATAGCTTACCATCCTTATTCTTTGTTTTCGTTTCTACAAATAAAATATTATGATTAAATGCACATTAAATGATCTCTTATTTAATACTTTTCATCACTTTTTTGGATTGTTTTTATTTCTAGAGAGCCAGTTGTACAAATATATGTTCTCTTCTAGCCCATTCATTTTCAGTTTAACGCTCGTCCCGGGAGTGTGGTCACCTGGTCATTTTTCCAAAAGTAATCCTTGCTTTTAACAATGCAATTAACCTCTGGGGATAATTTGCATTCAAGTTCAGTACTATTCTGGTCTTTACCTTGTTCTTCCTCCATTTCACTATCATCTTCATCATCATCATCATCATCATCCTCTTCTTCCATCTGACACTCCTAAAACACAATTTATCCAGATGTTCACACATATATTTGTTATCAATTAGGGTAGGCAGCCTACAATGAGTAATCTAGCTTATTAAATGACATATGGATTGAAAACTGGCATCATGGACAAAAATGTATTGTACAACATATAATATTTATTTCAACTTAAATCTAAGTACATGTATCTTTATCCTTTCACATTGTTATAGTAACAAGTAGTTTATAAAACACTTCATCAAATAAAAAGCATTTACTTCTTACCTCTTTATCACGCTGGAGCTCACGAATTGCTGATTCTTGTCTCATTTCCAAATGTTGAAGAATGATTGACGACATTCTCATATCTGTTTTATCTATCCCAGCACGCTCATTTATCTCATCATCGTCGAGATATTTCCCAATCATTTGTTCATATAACAGGGGATCTCTCATTTTCATAGAGTCTTCACTGAAATAGTCACTATTGGCCGTCATATCTTTCATGGCTTCATATCGCCGATTTGAAACCTTACGTTTGTTCAATTTGTCACTTTGCTGTTTGGGAATGTCTTTCAAGTAGAAATCAATGATGTAATCCCCTCGATATGGTTCAAAATAATCTAAATCTGATGGCTGGAGATATTTGCCAAATCGTGACAGAAATGTGCTGACATTTTTCTCAAGGATATCATTAGCAATGTCATATTTTTCTTTGTGCGTTAAATCAGGTTCATCCCTTTGTTGATGTTTAAAATGAGCATCTGTATTGGCTAATCTGTAAAGTATAGAATGTCTTAAGTTATCACTATTCCCTGCACATAAAAGTTCAGATGTTGTATCATCAATAGTCTTATCGTCAGGAGTATTCACTAAATCATTCATTTGGCTATCAGCTATGTCTGTATCTTCTTCAACTTTTCTTGTATCCTTCATTGTTTCATTGTTTTCTGGTTTTTCTTTTGTAACACCGGCATCACAATCCTTTTCAGTTGAGGATCCACCACTTGTTATATTCTCACTACTTGCATCCATGATAAATGATAAATAGTCGAGTCAGGTTTTGAAAACTTAAGATTACAGCTCTACATCTGAAATAATAGTAAATTTTGAAGTGAAAATATGGAACGGCCATTTAAGTCAATCTTTATGAGATATTATGATACGGTGTAATTTCTATGGAAAACAATAATTTTACAATAGTCTAGATTCCCGTAAAAATATGGTAGGTTGGAAGGTCTGAATTGTTACCATCATTTTATCCTACAAATTGTCATTTGTATAAAATATGTGCAGGGATAATTTATATTGAGAAAATGTAACTTTAAAATTACAATGTACAAATTGAATGTACAATAGGATGTATATATCGCAGCCCGAGCAGTACCAAAGACAATTCATTTGCAGTACTAAACCAAATCACAGAAATATGTGGAAAGTCACCCAAACACATGTTAGTAGTTGGAGATTTCAACCTACCACAGATTGACTGGGAAATCAAATCGGCGCTAAATGGACCAAATAAGGAAACTTCGGAATACCTGCTTGAAATAATTGATGACAACTTCTTGACCCAACACCAGATGAAAACCACACGAACCAGAACAGGACAACAAGGAAATCTACTAGACCTAGTACTTACAAATGAGCCAGACACAATAAGCAACCTAGAAAACAACCCACCGCTGGGGAGAAGTGATCACCACATGCTTTCTATGACTATAAACTGTGCACAAAAATTCACACCAAATGAGAAAAAGATACAACTTCTACAGAAAGCAGACTTCAAGAAAATGAGAAGTGATTTAAGTGTAGACTGGGAACAAATCTTCGAAGGCCAAACAACTGAAGAAAGCTGGTCAATATTCAAAACCAAATTAGAAGAAACCACAGAAAAACATATCCCCAAAATTACACCGGGAAAAAAGAGACAACCGTGGATAGATACAGAGTGTATGAAGGCGATAAGAACCAAACGGAAAGCTTTTAACAAGATGACACGAAAAAGGAAAGATGATACTCTGAATGAAGAAGATAAAAAGATATTTAGGAAAGCATGTAATCAAGCCAAGTCAGAAGTAAGAAAAGCCATAAGAAGATATGAAAAGAAAATGGCAAAAACGATAAAATATAATCAAAAACCATTCTGGAAATATGCCAACAATAAGAAAAAATCCAGAGTAGGAATCCCTGATCTTGATCGAAAGGATGGAACACAAACAAATTCAAACCTAGAAAAATCAGAAGTCCTTAACGAATTCTTCGCAGAAGTATTTACAGATGAGGACACTGAGAATATACCAGTCATAGACTACATATATATAGGGTCTTATATTACCAACTGGCATATAAGCGAAGGAGAAGAGACCCTTGAACTAAAAAATCTGAAAACCAACAAATCACCAGGACCGGACAAAATCAAAGGAATTATCCTCAAGGAACTAGCAGACACTATAGCCCATCCCCTCTATTTAATCTACAAGAAATCACTAGATGAAGGATACCTTCCACAAGACTGGAGACGAGCTAACATAACCCCTCTACATAAGAGCGGTTCAAAGTCAAGTCCTAACAACTACCGCCCAATAAGTCTCACATGTATTACCTGCAAAATACTTGAAAGCATCATCAGAAGGCAACTGATTGAACACCTGTACAAAAACAATCTCCTAAATACAGCCCAACATGGTTTCCTGCCAAATAGGTCTTGTACAACTAATCTTCTGGAAATAGTTGAAGCATGGTCAAATCTACTAGATACAGGGGGCGCTACTGATGCTATTTATCTTGATTATGCCAAGGCGTTTGATTCCGTGCCCCACCAAAGACTCCTACTCAAACTGGAAAGAAATTTTGGAATTAGGGGTAAATCTCTGATGTGGCTCTCGCACTTCATCCAACATAGAGAACAACGAGTAGTTATAAATGACATATCAGCACCATGGACCCCTGTACAGTCAGGAATAGCTCAGGGATCTGTAATTGGACCTTTGATCTACCTACTGTATGTCAACGACATGCCAAACGTTGTTAAACACAGTAAAATAAGCCTGTTCGCTGACGATACTAAACTCCATAGAAAAGTTAACTCCATAGATGATCAAACTTTACTACAGAGAGATATTGACAATGTTCAAAAATGGACTCAAGATTGGCAATTAAAATTCAATACTAAAAAATGTGGCGTACTACATATTGGAAGAAGTAACAGGAATTTCGACTACCTGATGAAAGACAACAACTCAGACCAGAAATCTACAATTAGACATAGTAACTGTGAAAGAGATCTTGGAGTTTATATGGATACAAATCTCAAATTCAGTAACCATGTCAAAACCATAGCAAACAATGCAAACAAAGTGCTTGGAATGGTAAAAAGATCTTTTACATACTGGGACACTGATACATTTAAATTACTATTCAATGGCTTAGTCAGACCCAAACTTGAGTTTGCACAATCAGTGTGGAATCCCTACATGAAGAAGGATATAGAAGCCCTAGAGAAAATACAAAGAAGAGCAACGCGTATAGTTCCAACACTTAAAGCTCTACCCTACCCCCAGAGACTAAAGGCACTAGACCTTACAACACTTGCCTACAGACGACTACGTGGTGATATGATAGAGACGTTCAAATACATCAACTCATACTATGATGTCAACACAACAGCAACATTACCTAATTTCCAAGCAAGAAAAACACACAATAGAAGAGGAAATTCCCAACTACTCCTAAAAGCCCACTGCAAAACCTCAATGAGACAAAACACTTTCAGCCACAGGGTAACAAACAATTGGAACAGTCTCCCAGAGTACGTAGTGCAGTCAGTCCATGTCAACCAGTTCAAGAACCGCCTAGATGCACATTGGTATCACCATCCTTTAAAATTCAATTACGAAATTGCTGGCGTACAAGTAGCCCCCAAGCTACGTTAGTTTCAAAAAGTATCAGAACTGTCATACAGGCAATGTCTGCCTAGGACGGAAAATTACTTATAAACTTATAAACTTATAAACTATGTTCTCAACATTCATTGGTATGGTTTTGTAGATAGAATTGAATTTCATTTTTCAATTTGTTTTATAATTTTTGATTGAATCATTCATTCACTCACTTCAGTATAATCCTTACCTACACTTTATATTACTGTTTATAATTCAGACGGAAAAATATGCAAAATAACTCGATATTTGGGTGTCAAAAACACTGAAATGTAGAAGTTTTCATATTTGTTTAATTTTTCATGGAGGCTGACATTTTCCTTTGAATGACCAATCATATTTTCTCTATCTTTAAGTTTTTAAAATAAACCAATCAAAGTACAGGTCTTAAATCGTTTTGGCAAGTGTTACAAAACTCCAACTTTTTATTTCGACAAACAAATTTTAGGATTTTAAGATAACGTATGCTAGTCTGCAATAATCTAATACCACATACTCAAAATAAAATATGGCAGACATCACAAGTCAAGAAATGGTAGACGAAGGAGCCGAGAAACGGGTAAGATTTATGAAGTGCAAAATTCATCACCTATTATCGCCCAATAGTCAGAATTCTACCTCTTTCAAATCCAGATAAGGAAGTTAGTGCACTTTATACTGCTATATCACTGTTCTGCAGCTCCACAGCTGAATGGCTCTAACTGCAGTTAGCTTCATTCAAGATGTTTGCCGAAATTCTTTCGTTTTCGATAAACCTCCGATTTCGTCTATTTCCAAACACCCCCATCAAAAAATGTAGTTAACTTGGCTGTACTGCACATCTGTAGAATAATTTTATATATGTTATATGAATTAGACGCTGTATAATGCATTTGCAAAAAATAACTCGATAAAAGGCAAAAGCAAAAGGCTATACATCAGCCTACAAGCCGGTGCTTATCTTATCTAAATTGTCAAAAAATCTGGGTTATACCACTTTAAATTCAATGTATTTGAGGGGGGTAAATCCAAACAGGAGATTTTCAGGGGGTAATTCCAAACACTAGCATGGGGATAATTCCAAACACTTAACTAAACTTCATTGTTTTACTTGTTAGATAGATGGTATATGGTACCCTGAAGTAATGATACTGGACGCTGACACCCCTGTATATCAATAACCCCAAATATAATTGATTTATAAGTGACATCTATTTATTTTAAGGCATAGGGTTTGTGGGGGTAATTCCAAACACTAGCATGGGGGTAATTCCGATCACCTAAATCATCATAATTTATTATTTTATCGTTAGAGTGTTGGTATATATCATTATATGGTATCTTTCAGGATATAAATGTTATATAGAGGTAGTAGAGGGGCTATTATTCAATTCAATGATTTGCTTGCCATTGTTTGCAACCCATTCGGGTTTACCCCCCTGTTTGGATTTAGACTTATTGACTATTCTGTGAATCAGTTCATATGGTTAAAATAACGATAGAATTAGCTTGTTCTATGTCATTCATGTTACATTGTGGAACTCAGCCAATATATGATTCCTGTCTTGCATATTTTGTGTTTTTATTTTACAGAAACTGATGATATTTGGCAGAAATGTTGCAGAGATACCATGTTTTAGAAAGGCATTCTTAACAGGAATAACTAGCGGGATAGCTTCTTCCTTAGTTTATTTTGTATTTACCAGTAAGTAAAGTCTCTTGAGTGGTCTTTTTTATTTTAGAATTGTAAAAATATTGCATGAAATCATTTTTTCACTAAGGAATGGTTTTCATATGTTGAAAAATTAAGGTAGGTTTGTTAGATTGGAGGGTGTTAATGCTGATTTTTTGTTTGTTATTGTTTATTTTCAAGGAAATAACAAATCAAATTCATACTATTAAGGGGGTATATGGGTTAAATCATAATAAAATTAACATTTACTAACTGTTTTTTCCACAATTGTCAACATTTCAACACAATTCCTAACTTGATACAGCTTAAAGATATATGCATCATAATCATGATTTCATAGTATACTATTCTATACTACTAATAAAATGTAAATAATCTGATATCATGAAGTAGATGTCATTGCTTTAGTTTGCTCATTATACATATGTACCATGCTTATAAACTTTGATTTATATTTGCCAGGTAATACAAAGAAAGCAACCAAAGTTGGATTGTTCACCTTCCCCATTGTGACTATGGCAACATTGTGAGTTAATTTTATTCTTTATTCATGAAAATAAACAATACACAAAAATCTGAATAATGTACATCCCTTAGTATTTCTATGCCTATTGGCCCCCTCTCAAACATTTCACCACTGGAGAAAAGTAGATAATGGAGGGGTCCAGACTCCAAAAGCTTTAAGTGAGACTACATTCATGTAAATATATGTACATATTGTGTAATATGTAATATTATTGAAACACTTCTGAAGATGAAATATAGAAAAATATGTAAATGATGTATCTAGTTTTTTTAAACAGAACCAGTTGCTATCCAGTGAACATAATATAGTTTGTGTGGGAGCCTCCCCCAGTATTGGCTGTGTAGGGGGGGGGGGTCACAGCGCAAATTGAGACCCTGTATATCAATTTTGATGTGTTTCTCTTACAGCACTGTCTGTAGATATAATCTCGCAGTACTGAGGATGGAGCATCGGAAGTTGAAAAACGCAATCGAACATACTCGACAAACAGTTAAAGCTACAGACGTTCAGATTCAACAGACTGCTGATATAAACAATACTGAAACAAATACATACAATGATAACAAACATGAGGATCCATCTTGATAGTGATTTTGCATTGGAAGTTATTTTATTTAACTTAATAAACGCCTTGGTGGAGTGAAATACAACATGGAGCATTGAAAGTCACACTCTAAGTTAACTACATGAACAAAACCTGGTCCAATGCATGGCATCCTCCTAAGCAGGTGTCCAGAATCTGTACCTCCTTGTTGCCCTCTGCTATAACCTATTTGGAAGTGTCCGATTTAACTGAATCACGTGATCTAATTATGCGCAATGACTTATAAGTGATTTCTGTCGCAGTGTTGTGACAGCCAATCAGATTGCGAGTTCTTAATCGGGGAAATGCTAACTGCTTATCGCAGGGGGTAAAAAGAAAGAATATATTCTGGATTTTGAAGCCCTGTGATCGGAGGATGATACATGGACATTGAAAATGTATATAAAATGTTGTTGATCACATAAAAGATGTCACTGTTGCATTCAACACCTTCCATGAAATAAATGTACATTTATTGAAGTAAAGCAAGTTATTTCATATCAAAATGTGAATAAAGTAGAATAGCCTAACAGCTTTTGCTAGGAAAAAAGATAGAAGATGCTCAAGTGATGCAGTCTTTCTATTTTTAGAGTAAAACAGCAAAACAAGTTTCATTGAATTTAATATAATTATAAAGTTATTAATAGATGGAATGAAATGCAAAATTGTGCAGTAATTGGTGTTTTTAAAGATATGTGACAAACAAATAAAATGATATGATGTTGAATATTTTGTTTCTTTTCTGCTGTTTATATGATATGTCAGTCTTGTCCCCTGACTGTGTACTTCGTGTTTTCACCTCGTGTTGGGATGGTGAAGTGCATGGGGGTACACAGTCTTGAAGATATGCATGTATTAATATTTCTGATTGAAAACTAATGAATGAACGTATCATATGTTCCCAGGATGGAATGGGAATCAGAGATTAACTCATAAAAGTTGAAACAAATCTTCAATAAACATGAATATGTGATTCTTACAATTTAATATGGGAGCCCAGGCATTTAAGGTTCAGAATTGTCCATACTAGTATTTAAAAGAAATAAAAAGGACGTTGACTTCAGAAATAATTTAAAGTCAACCTTGAAAATCATATTATAAAAGGCATATCTTAAAAAAAAATAGTTTGACAACAAACACAAACTCATTTTACTTTTCTTAAAGTTGTGTTGATCATGTTTGGCGTTTTTGAAGTTACTCTGATCATGTTTGGCGTTCTTAAAGTTGTATATATTAACCGTGTTTGACGTTCTTAAAGCATTGATCGTATATGGCGTTCTTAAAGTTGGTTGATTGTTTTGCTTTATTGAAGTCGTGTTTGATACGAGCCGAAAATATTTTTACGTCAAATCTGATTACACCTTTACGCATTCGTACATTGTTGAATTCGCATTGATCGTGGCTTTCTTGAAGTTACATTGATCGTGTTTGACGTTCTGGAAATTGCAATGATCGTGTTTGGCGTTCTTAAAGTTGTACTAATCGTGAGTTGTGTTTGGAGTTCTTAAATTCTTATTGATTGTGTTTGGCGTTCTCGAAGTTACCTTGATCGTGTGTGGCGTTCTGGAAGTTGCATTGACCGTGCGTGGCGTTCTTAAATTTGCATTGATCGTGTTTTTCTTTCTCGAAGTTGTATCTGTCTCAGGTTGTATTTATCGTGTTAGCGTTATTGAAGTTTTGATCGCTGTTTAACGTTCTGGAAGTTGGAGTGATCGTGTTTGGAGTATTGATCGTAGGGATCTTAAATCGTTCAAAGGTTCGTTTAAATTATTGCAAACAATTTCAGACGGTTATATCTTGAATTATAGCTATTATCTTTATATTATCTTTTAGATCATTTATCATCTCAAAGAAAAGTATATACAATGATAAAGTCAATCAGACTCGGGGATATTTAGCTCGCAATCCACGTGATCAACCCTTCCAGCATACTTTTTCAAAGATGATGACCTCATTTTCACCAAAAATGCAATCATTTTTACAATGTTTAATGCATTACTATTCTTTATTTTGACGTATCAATTAGTTCTTAAAACAAAAATTGAATTCCTTTGAGACTGGTGTCCCCCATATTATTTCCGTTGAAAAAGCTCATGCTATTCATTGGTTTCAGCTAATTTTGGTCATCCAAATTCAGTCCCTGGAGAAATCCACTTTTCTTTTCAGGAAATAGAACATGTCTCAAAGCACATTATAATTATGCATTCAACATTATGATAAAAGGTTGCATTTTTAATGAAAATTGAATTTTTATTCTTTGGATAGTCTCGAAGCCGTTGAACTGATCATGTGTGGTATTATGGAAGTTACATTGTACTTGAAGTTGCATTGATCGTGTTTGGCGTTCTTAAAGTTGCATTGATCGTGTTGGCGTTCTTAAAAGTGCCTTGATCGAGCCTTTGGCGTTCTTAAAGTTGCATTGATCGTGTTTGGCGTTCTTAAAGTTGCATTGATCGAGTTTGGCGCTCTTAAAGTTGCATTGATCGTGTTGGCGTTCTTAAAAGTGCCTTGATCGAGCCTTTGGCGTTCTTAAAGTTGTGTCGATCGTGTTTGACGTTCTTAAAGTTGCATTGATCGAGTTTGGCGTTCTTAAAGTTGCATTGATCGTATGTGGCGTTCTGGAAGCTGCATTGATCGGTTTGGCTTCTTAAAGTTGCATTGATTGAGCCTTTGGCGTTCTTAAAGTTGTGTTGATCGTGTTTGACGTTCTTAAAGTTGCATTGATCGAGTTTGGCGTTCTTAAAGTTGTGCTGATCGTGTTTGACGTTTTTGAAGTTGCATTGATCGTGTTTGGCGTTCTTAAAGTTGCATTGATCAAGTTTGGCGTTCTTAAAGTTGCATTGATCATGTGTGGCATTCTGAAAGCTGCTTTGATAGGTTTTTTTTAAAAGTTCATTGATCGTATCTGCCGTTCTGTGTTTGACGTTCTTAAAATTGCATTGATCCTGTTTGCCGTTCTTAAAGTTGCATTGATCGTATTTGGCGTTCTGGAAGTTACCTTGATCGGTCTGGGGTTCTTAAAGTGGTATTGGCAGTGTTTACCGTTCTTAAAATTGTATTGATCAATTGTATTGGTCCCTCGGGTAGATATATTGTATTTCCCTCAGATATACCCTGTATCAAAAACCTCCCATTAATAACCTCTGTGTATTTACTATGTGGTCTGTGTCTTTGTAATATGGTTGTGATTTAGTGAAGGCGCACTTGTGAACCAGTCAGTGCGATGTTCTAATTCTAATTGTATTGGATATGCTTATAGCAGTGAGTACAAATCTCAATATGGTTTAGTTCCTACTCAGCAGTGCATCCAGATTGCAGTGTTCCTAAGAGATTGTGGTATGGCTCTCACTCAGATATGCTCAGAATGTCACCAGAGTCTAAATTTCACTTTGTCTGCTGTGTTGGCTCCACAACCCATCTGATTCTGAATGCAACAGTCGCCCCCTTGAGAAAGCTTTCGGCCTGGGTTGTCCGAGTTGTGTGACATGGATTGTACCGTGAAAAATGCACATCAAAAGTTGCAGAATGCACGGACCTCTGCCAGATTCCTCCCATTGGTCTCAAAGCTCAATAAATATATCTGGCTCGGGGTCCGTGGCACAATGTCCATTGGCTACATGTGATTGTGCTGAGTATGCAATTGCAGATCCAATGTTTTCAATATTTGGCGTGTCATGAGACTCCACATTAAAGAGCAGAATTTAAAATGTTAAAAGTGCTCTGCTTTTCTTGCCAACATTTGTGCTGATATCTAAAGGATTAGTGGAAATAAAAGCATTAATCAATCATAATATGGATAATGAATAGACGTAATCACATTCCAGATAAAAGAAAGTCGCCATACATTAGCGTAAATTGGAAAAAATCATTTGTAAAGCAGACACCAAAATAATTTATTCGCGCTGAAAATCAAGTGAATGTTTTCATAGAGACAGGGATTTGAAGTGTTTTGCTGACAGATCAGGAGTGTGCATTATAATAAAGGTATATACTATCTTTTAATGATAATACTAAAACAATGTCCCTCATATTTCATGAGACTGCCTGTTTGTTTCTTTGGCTTACAAAGTGAAGATGAAATGTAAAGATGCTTTGGCAACCAGACAGATTCAAATCTCTCTGTGCTCTCTCATGGGCTTAAGTTCTTCTTCTTCTTCCTTTAGGTTTCTGTGTCTGAAACCATTGGCACTTTAATGCTGCCTTTAGACACTTGCTACAGTTTGTCACTTGTATTAAAATTATTGTCACTGGTGCTTTTCACTTACAGTGCTGATATATAATAATTACGAAGTGTCTGGAGTACCTTAAAATTTAAGGCTCTTTAGCCAAAATTAAGGCTATTTAGCTGTGAACATAGTGTTTTGGCTAGAGAGCCTTTGTGTTTATAATCCGTGTTTATATTGTTTTTTATTGAAGTTTTCGTCATCTAAACAATAAAACAACACTCTGGAAAGTTTTTCAACCCAGAATGCCACTTAAAAATTTCACACATGTATATCACTAAAGAGTTGTAAAAAATTTGGCCCCATCGTGGAATAACACTCTGGTATAGTGGTTAGGGTGCTCGCTTTCCACTTCTGCGGTGTGGGTTCGATTCCCCGACGAAGCACTTTTTATTTTGAATAACAAGCCAGAAGTTTGTTCTCCGCCCGGTTCTCTGATGTCCGGAAATTATGTACACAATCTTTTCTAGAATTCTTGGGCTTGCTCCATCGCTCAATCATCAATGTTTAATGAAATTAATCACTTGTATCGGCTTTTGCTATAGTCACGAGAATACAGGGAATCCCATTTTAAGATGGCAAAAAGTATGATGAAGACCTGGGGATGAAAAAGGATCTTGTTTCTTCTAGATCAGCACATCTTGACGCAGTTTATTGTGAATGCAGGGACATCACAGAATACACTTCCAAATCTATTGCCCATTAGATTTCAATGCTGATTTTAGAATTTTTCACGTGACGAGATATTTTTGAATCTTCCTCAGACTGAGAATTTAAGCATATGAGACAGCACAAAGAAAATTTACAGTACAAGAGGTGAACTGTCGAGGAAACAGCGGCTTATGCAACACAAACATTTTTATCCTAGCCTCCAATCCGTCAATAAATGTCTATACATCAAAATCTTTACTAAACGGACGTTGCGATTTATAGTGGATAAAATGGTAAAAATAACATTTTTCTGGCTATACACGTGATTGCCTGGTCTTACACCTTCTCTGGTGAACCAGAAACATATATTTTCGATATATGCATGAACATCAAACAAATAAACATTTACTTTTCAAAATCGATGTTTGAACCTTTAAAAGCCAAATTTAGACTGGGGATTGAAAAGGTTCTTTTATTTCTCTCGGTAGACCGGAAGTAAATTTATGAGTCGAGCAAAAAGTGATAATGTTTTTTTATGAAGTGGGGAAGTCAAAACAGTACTAATAGAAGTCACAGTAAGCATTAGAAGATCATTTAAAACCATTCAAATCGACGGCAAAGTTAGTTGAAATGACTGAAATCTTTCTATGTTATCTTCTTCATCTTCGCGGACCTCAGAGAAGTCACTTCCGGTTTAATAATCAGTGATTTTATCGATCAAAAAAATTTTCTTTTTTTTTTAATTTGTCCGATATCTTCTAATATGGTATGTATATTTGTGCTGATTGTTAAATTACAAAATAGGTTGGGTATAGAATATGTCAAAGTCGTTTGATCTTGTCCCAGAAGCAATATTTCGTCATTTCTGTCGCCTGGAATTCCTTTAAGGCTCTTTAGCAGAATTGGCTATCAAAATGCTAAAGAGCCTTAAAATTTAAGGCTCTTTAACCCAAATGCTAAAGAACCTTAAAATTTAAGGCTCTTTAGCATTTTGGCTCTCTAGGCTCTCCAGGCGCGGCCTAATAATTAAGGGTGCGTTTTCAAACTAAACAGAGTGCTCCTATCAAAATGAATTTGCCTACATACCCCTGAGACTCTTATCTGATAGATAGAATGCACAAATAAAACAAAAGTTTTGCTATTATAGGTAAAAAGTTCTCTTGAAATTTCGAAGTGATTTTACCTGTTAATTCTGTCCATGTCACGCCATTTTTGCGGAAGTTACACTGAAACGCAAACTCCATGAAACGAAACGAAATCACTAGAAAAAAATCATGGCACACATTGTGCGCATGTGCAGCAAAGTTTAGACCAATCAGATTATTTGATTATTTTGCGCATATGAATTAGTTGCTTCTGAGCACTTACAAGCTTACCACAATGAACAAGCCTGGCAGAGACTACCCTTAGCCAACTTCATTTTGGCGAAATTTCAGCTCAAACTCGTGACAAATGAATTATGCATACGCTGGTGTGAAGCCTTGGAGACACCCATTTTGGTAAATATGATTTATGGGGTATACTTTTCTGCAGTTTGTGGGAGTTTGGGACATTAAATGTTAAAATTCAAGAAAATATGCCAATTAAACGACTGATCAATTAATATATACCAGCACTGTATACTTTGTTTATTTTTGGAGAGAGAGCGCTATTAATTTTGAGGTATTAGGAGTTTGTTAAATTCTCACTTGTTGCGCATTGACATTAGTAGTTCTCTGTGCCTGGGTAGTGATTTTGCAAAGCTAATGATTTGTGTAATTTTTTTTGACTGGGTTCTGGTTCAACTTACCATTTCTGAAAAAATGCATGATGTTATTGTTTTTGTCTGTGCATCTACAAGTATAATTAACTGCTTGCAAGAGGCAATTTGGCTTATCTTTTCAAGATATTGTACTGAGTGGATGGATGGATCAGTTACCATCCTTCCAAGGACTAGTTGATCCCTATATTCTGTTTTGGCTAAACTGTTTTTGCTAAGTTGACAGACCTTCTAGAGATGATGACCTAATATTTCACTTCAAAAGGTGTCTAAAGAGTTCTTTGCCAAGTTTTTTAGACACTTAAGTGCCAGGAAATTCTGATTACTCATCTCTATTGGCTGATTCTGAATCTTAAAAGATATATATTTTTAATTATTAATTTAAGGTTGTCACTTGAATGTACCTTCAAGAAGTTTGTTCAGAATCCCTATCAGATTTGGAATCTTATTGTTAGGTTTTGTTTTACTTCTTTGATTGATATGTCATTGAATGACATTGGTATTACAGGATTGCTGTTGCCATCAAGATTCCTAATTTGAAGATATAACCTGTGGTGCCAAAGCAAAATATCAAGCACAACATAATCTCAAATTATCATAAGAATAACATTGAATATTTCTATACAAGTTTAGATATATAAATTCTAGACGCATGATGGAAACTTAATAATATGAAACATATCATTTTGATGTCATCTAAGTAGATATAGATATACATGTATGTATATCAAGAATCTCAAGCAATATTACTGTATGGCAAGAAATATAAGATTGACAGTATTTATCATGTTTATAAAACATGTTTCCTCAACCAAATATTTCTTTTATAATAGAGAATGTATGTTATCATTATAAGGTCACTTTGGCTGTATACATCAACGCAAGCAATATCTAGGCCAGTTATTGATTTTTACTGAACCTCAGATGTATTTTATCATGGCTAACTATTTGACCACTGTTGGAGAATTACAAATGTTTAATATACGTTATATCAAAATGTTCTTGTTTTCTAACCTCAACTTTTTACTAATTTTATCATGTGGCCAATCTGGAAATGATATAGAATTCAATTTATAATTCAAACTGTAGGAATTACAATATATGTGTAAGTAAAATGATTTTGCATTTAGACCCCCAACACAGAGCAAATTGGATACTAGTATAATAAGTAACAAGCTCTATGGTTTATAAATTCAGTTCTGTTCCTTCAATTGCAATTTACCTATTATTGATATTATATTCCTTATGTAAGACTGCTTTGGGCAATTAATTATTGATAATCCAAGGGGCCTTTTTATTGTTTAGGACATGAGATATAACAATAGTAGCTGCATCAGCTATATCTCATTGTCTCCTAAAGGAGACATCTTTAATCCAGGTTGACAATTTGAGGGATCAGTTCTGTCTTACATATAGTATTATTACATATTCTAGACTCTGCAATACCTCTAATGCTATATGTTGAAAACAGACTGACTGAAACCTAAAAGGCAGGTGCAATTTTGCCTGAACGACAGTTACAAGTTGTAATTACAAGAATGTACCAAAACTAACTGATTTTCAAAAATTCAATAGAATGTAGGTCTCTATATTATTGGATTTCAGCAGAAACTCTAAACATTATTATGATCAATTCTTAAGCAATAAAAGCCTATTGAATCTCGGACAATTGATCATCTTGTAAATGTTTCATATTTTAATCTGTAAGCTTTTACATACTACTTTATTATATGCTCCTACACACTTAATACTCAATACTGGCACTCGAGGGGAGAACATTTGATTTTTGTGACTTCACATATGGTTTGAACTTGAAAGCAAAAAGTGGCACTTAACTGTTAAAGGTAATAAATAGTTCTTTTGGTTCTATTGTTTGCTAAAAAACTGAGCAAATAGAAAGTTGAAAAAGTCATCAAAAGAATGCCTTACAACTGTGTAATGTATTGAAATATGGTACATCCCCTATATATGTTAACTCTGTAGTATTCGTTAATCTGCTGCAAAATACACTTCATCAGAGAAAACTGCCAACTTTCAGCAATTACTTATTACACTGTCATGGATTTGAACACTAGTTTAGGATATATAGATACAAAATTGATTTAACGGTAAGAACTATGACTTGAATTTATGAATAGTTAACAATGTTTGTTGAAATATCAACTTCTCTTGATCAAGTTGCATTTTGATTTCAATTTATATATTTATTTGCACTTTTGGAGGTAATAGATGTTTGGTGAAGCTAAATAAAATGACCACATGCAATAACAACAATATTGTAGATTCAATTGTTGGAATACCTTTGATATTGTGTATTCAGAATATTTAGGTTTACATAAATACAGAACTGAGAAGGTAACAATATTTGCAATTTTGCATGTACACATACATTCAATTGATCACAGGATTCTTCTGAAACTTGACAGGTTAGAAAATTCAGGGAAAATTTGACGTGCAAATTAAAGGATCTTTTTAAAATTTGAAGTTGGTCCCTGGTCTACTTTTATTCATGGATTTCTTTCATGAAATGGTTAGATATTAGATTCCAGCAGAAGTAAGTATCATGGTATTTGATTTCAGAACAATTCAAACAATTAATTTGAATGCTAGGTGTTGAAGTGTCATAATCAAAGATTTAAGTGAAAATCCATGAATTATGATCATTTGCACGGTGTTAAGAATTTCAGATGAAGTTGTTTGAAATGTTAATGCTATCTATAGTCTTCAATGCGGAATAGCCATTCTGATTTACCAGACTCCTTCTTATCTACCACTTGGGAAAGTTCAAGACAAACAGGACATGGGTGTCACTATGCAGAATACCTGCACATGTACATCCATGGAAGAAATAAAAGTTGATTCTTCTTATTATTTTCAAATTATTTTCAGGTTGAGATGATTATAAACACTTGGAGTTTATGCTGTTAACATGGAAGGAAAGCGTGGGAGTGCAGGAGCGATATGGGGAGCTCGAGGCAGTACGGGGCCTCGTACTCCCACTATGGGGCCAGGAGGGGGTGCTTCTGTGGGGTCAGGAATTATGGTCACCATACAGAGTTTAGCACGTAAGTACCATCATGATGTCTTTAGCTTTAGTACTATCTCATCAGCTACGTCTTGTATATCACCCCACTATTTGTCATAAATAGCTGTTTTTTGGAAAATAGAAGTATGATGAAGGAATTGAAGGCTATTGTGGAAATCATATATATATATTTATTATTGGAATTATTGAATTATTAAATTATCAATTATCTTTTTGGAATACTGCTTTGATTTATGTGGAATTTGGATGTTGAATTGAGTTATTGGTTTTGTTGGAATCATAGCAGCGATCTGATACATTAGATATCTCGCCTCATTCCCATACAATGTAACTACTGGGATAAAATAGACAAAAGCATACATGGTAAAAGCAATCCTGTGTTATTTCAATGATGTATTTTAGTTTGTAGTTACCATGGTAAACTGATCTATCATGCCTATTTTAATGGTCTTCTAGTGTAAGTACACAATGTAGCGTTAACTAAGTGATTTTTAATAACTTCATAATCACTTTATTCAGTATAGAGATGGAGTATATATTTCTGTAAAGTATGGCACTTTTAGTGGTTTGAGATTTTGTGCAATTCTTCTGTATTGTAGTAATAAGCAGTCTGTACAACCTTTATAGTTTTTTTTGTAAAATTTAGCATTTATCAAATAAATAAGTAAGCTCTTTCCAGTCTTTCTCTCTTATACTCTGCTTCTGAGGGTCATTACATTATCTTTCAAAATATTGATTGTTATTAGACATTGGAATGTATCTTTATTCGGGAAGCAGTAAAACCTGAAAATATCCAGATTGACCTCATCGGGTCACCTTGAAAAATATGAATTGCGGTGAAATGGTAACAAAAGAAGACTAGTCTAAATAATTGTAGTGCTAAATTGAAACTGAATATGATCTGAAATTCTATTCAGGAGTTGACATCTGCGTTCTGAAGTGTTGAATGAAAAGTGGCCCATTCTTGATATAACATTAGAGCTCATTAGAAAATATGTTGGTAGTGATAAAAAAGGGTGAATAGATTTTACAGATGTTCTTTGTCACCTTTAGGAGACATTGAGCGAAAAGTTAGTTTCTTTAAATTGGTCTTCATAGATCACATCTCTGACACTGAAATCGCATTGATTTAACATGCATAAAATAAATAAACCCAAGAATCTGTTAGCTTCATAGAGCCCAAATGCCATCCTAGATTTCCTAGTTTTGAAATAAGTATTAACTGGATAGGGGGGGGGGGTGACCTCAATTTCATGAAACTCCAGTCAAAGTGGTGGAGTGTCAGCATGAACAAGTCGCCTCCTTGTATGTAGTTTAGAATTAAAGTTGGTTCTACTTCCATCTAAAATATATCCTGATTGTAGTAATTATATTGATGAATAATTTATTGTCTGCTTTTCTAACTATAGTTCTATTCAACATTGTTTTATAGCTGAAAGAATAGCCAGAGAATGTAATCTTTTATCAACTTGCATTCAACGATAATTATCAGTTTTTTGTTTCTTCATTTTTCATCTCTGAGCGTCTCTAACTCTTTAAAACATAGTATGCTTATATTCATGCTTCAAATAATAGAAATCAATTTATTTTTAAACTCGATTGTATGAACAATCGTACTTGTATTGAATTCCAATGTTTTTGTTGAGTAACTATGGTATCACGCTGTGCAACTGGCGTCTGTTGTAGAATTCAACCAAAAGGCACTCTGTGCAATGTAAAAAAAGAAATAATCAGGTCGACATGCTGAAAATGTCAGGTCGACATACCTCCGTAAGATGTTTATATATGTTTTTTTGATGAGTTGTTTTTAGGTTAAGGTGGAACTGCAGGTTTAAAGCAAAAGCAAAGATTAGACTTGAATAAAATTAGGATTGTGGGGGAAACATTTAAATGGCATGATTTTTGGCTCACACAGTGAGCCTATGGGATCGACCAGGCGTCCATCCATCCGTTGGTCCATCCGTCCGTCCATTGGTCCGTCCGTCCGTCAACATTGGCTGCACAAATTAAAACTGCTATTCGGATTGAGTCATAACCACATTCATTTTATGCATATCCATAATGTCTATTTGATCTATTATCGCCATTTCCCAAGTTCGTCCGGTTTCCGAGAAATTGCTGATTTTGACGTCAAAACCAGGCGTCCGTCAAACAGTAGTCATTTTCAGGAAACTTTCTCATATATAAAGTCAATGGCAGGTTTTGTGATTGACAAGTTTCTCAAAGTTTGCCTTATACTTGATCATTTCTTGCAATGAATTACATTATTACTAGAGTTAAGCATTCCCTACATATTGCTCAATATATTTCAGCATCAAATTTTTACCATTTTTGAGATACTTGATGTCAAAAAACAGTAAAAATAAGTTATTTTTCAACTTGCTTCAATTTGACCAAATTTTTTTTGAAAATCATCTACAAGTTGCCAGGAGTTCAAATCTGATATTAGTTTTAGGATTTGACTTGACCTTCAGTGACCTTCGAAAGGTAAAAAAAGTTGATTTTTCAAATTGATTTTTGGATGTAAATTTCGGTCAGCTTAATCACAAAAGACCTTACTGAGCTCTAAGTAAAATTTTCAAGGTCAAAGGTCATCAAACTAGGTCACACAACTGCGCTATCTAAGTTTCTCAAAGTTCGAGACTACAAATCCAAATCAATATTTTGGTTTGAAAGTCAGGATATACATTCCTCTGAAGGTTCCAAACTGTGTAAGCACAGGACCGTGGGTCCTTTCATTGAAAAGATCGATTCTAACATTATACACATTTGTTTCTGGTATTGATTGTATTATCTCCTAGGTAACTTAAGGTGACATGGATATGTAGTTGCCTTAGTAACGAGATGTGTTTCACAATGAACATTATCCACGGGGATAATTCATCATCTACCTTTTCAAAGTCCAGAAAAGTATTAGTGATAAAGTCTTTAAGTAAAGGATAATTTCCAAAAATGCTACCACATTTTAACAATGTGATTTGAGAAGTACATTTGAATGTTTAACAGCAACTGATAACAATTGAATGCAATGTTACAGAATATTTACAAGCCTGTATTTATTTGGCCGCATGGATTATAGATGGCAGCTGAAGTAAATGATTTTGTATTTACATATCATGGCTTGAAATAAGTTCACTTTTCTCATTGAAAACCGAAAGATGTGATAAGTATCAGAATGCCTTTTTGAAGATTAATTATAACCTTCGTAGTTAAAATATCATAAGGTATACGTTTTTCATTTAATACCTACAAGATTCTCCCATGTTCTTGTTAGAAGACAAGCTTGTATTTAGTTCATTTAATTTCAAAGATTCAAGTGATATTTACCAGTACATGTGAACATCTGTCTGAAGGTAAATCTGTATGATTAGTGTTTCCATCTAATTTTCATGATTGCAACAGAACTACATTAAGCATGAAATAATTCTTCCTTCACGGGCATACACTATTAGTAAGTTAAATATTATGAAAAATAAGAACCATAATTTGGTTCAGGTTTTCTGTAGCTTTGATTTCTGTAAACCCAGATTAGCAGTTTGAATTTGAAATAGTGCCTTTGAAATTGTTTGGCAATATTAATTTAAGTTTCTTTCATTTCAACAGTTATAAGGCAATATTATGAGTGGCTTATTAGGCAGGAATAGAGTGATTAAGGACTTAAGGCTAATTGTATAAATAGAACTCAATAAGAATTGAAATTGAAATTATCTTAAAACTCGAGAATATTAGAGCAACAACTGATTATGTAAAGTTACGATTTGATTTTAGAATTTATAAGAAAGCAATTTTTAAGGAGAAATATATACGTTCATAAAGAATCATTTAAATCAAGAAGATTTGATAGATAAACAATTTTTTGATAACACATGCAGTATCTGTAATAAGGAGAAAAGAACTACACATGCACATAAAACTTGAACTGCTCTTATATTTTCTGTGATTACATTACAAGAGAAACTAAAACTGCAAATCAATTAAGCTGCTTATGAGCATTTAATTACAATTAATCACAGTTTGACATTTGGAGTTGCCAGACATGTTCCTCTCACATCATAGTTTGTGTTAGTTTCACGTAAGCATTCATTGTTTCTCGAATTTCATATTTTATTGTAGATTACATAATCAATGAATATAATAATGGATTTCTATGTTTGCATATTATATTTTCCAATTTCGCCAGACTATATTGTTGACAATAAATAGAACTTGTGCCAATGCTCAATAAATATTATACAGCACCGAGAACAAGATATACTCTGATGTTTTGATTCTCAATTGATCATTTGAAACTATCCATTGAAGGAATTCAGCTGTTAATTGAAAACTTTCCAAGAGCAGGAGGCAGATTAGAAAATTCTTCTGAATGGATACACTAAATTAAATACCTATACAGGCTAAGGTTGGATTACAGTTAATACTTCAATATAGGATATCTATCAGCCGATGGTTCTGAAACAAATCATACAATATAGTACCCAGGAAGAAAAATCTGATTGATAATTGATGATACATGAGACTGGTTCATAATTAATGGATGATGGGTCAGATATGGTTTGAAGGTGAAAAGGTAAATACATGCAGTTCAATTTAGGTTATTGACGTGTCAATCTTGACTGAGATTTGTACAAAGTTATGAAAATCATGCATTAAAGTGATTTCTGCAAAAAGTGATCTATGAACTTGTTGATCTTGGACAATCATATAAAGTTGGATATTCATGTGAAGTTGGATAATCAGCACAGTTTGGATACTCAGCACAGTACTCAGTACAGTACTCAGTACAGTTTGGATATTCAGCACAGTTTACAGTTTGGATACTCAGCACAGCTCTCAGCACAGTTTGGATACTCAGCACAGGATACTTAGCACAGTTTGGATACCTGGCTATTGGAAATTCATTTAGACAATTGGATACTGAAGAGAATTTGGAAACTTGGAAGGAGGATAATCAAAACCGAACTGTGTCTTTGTTTGCAGGATAAATATACTAAAGAATTCAATTGATTTTTGTTTCTTGAAGGGCATGTTGTGTGACAAAGTTTGATTTGTTCATCTGCATGCCGCTTGCATATTAACATATTGTTTCCAAATGCCAAATGTGACGTTCATACTCTGAAACAAGATAAACAAATGCAGTACTTGTACCTACCAACATTGATAATATAATACCTGTATATGCCGTTATTGTAGAGGAATCATGAAACGTGACGCCTACTTGTCAAAGTTAAACCAATTCCATTAAGAGTTCCAGGAAGAGCCGCAAGGGTACATGAATATTCTATAAACAGATAAGTTCCGCAAAAGTATGGAAAAATAACATTTTATGCAAATGCAAGCATGTCATCTCTTTAGAAATCCTGTACTAATATTGACAAAGCAACATTGCCTAAAGGATTGGAAAGTTTACGAAAACTAATTATATTTTAAACATCTTTATTGATCCTTTTGAATAAATCATGGTGTTGCTGCTGAACAGCTCGTTAAGTCAACCAGCGATTTTTGCATACCTGTGAAAATTATCGCAAGATTGCTGAAAACCATGGAGAGATTATGCAGCCCATGTAAAAACTAACCAAAACATGTTAGGAGGGTTAAATGTAGAATTGTTGAAGTACAGAACAGCAGTATACAAAACTAAGAAAATATTTTGCTTTATAATAATAGGAAAAGCCATATAGATGCAATAGGGGCAAACAGAGAATAGAAATACCAGGTAATCACATTGTTGTAGTAAAAGCCCAGAAGTCTGCAAAACAAATGTTATTCAAACCGAAATGTATATTTTGAGAGGTGATACATGAGTAGATATTGTTCAATATATACCAGGAAACAAATGATATAACAGTGAACTGGATCAATGTGACAGTATTCTGGTAAACAGGATTCGTGTAATAATTCGCAGAAATAAAATTGCATGACAGTAAATGTGCGTCAAATCATCCCAGGGAAATATGGGATATATAAAGGGATTCAGACACTAAACCAACAAAGTGTGATCTTCTCATTGAAATCAAATCCCCACCTGTGATAAGATCAATAATGAGAAATGATCAATTTATATTTCTTGTGATAATTCAGACAAATCAGATGTAATCCATCGAATGTAATAACATGTAATATGATGACATGCAACCATCCAGATATGACTAATAATGATATGGAAATAATTAAAAGGATCAAGCTTAGTGACAAAACCCAGGAATTGATTGGTGACAGATTTGATGAAAGATGGTTTGGCGGGATTGTGTGCGTATAAACACGATGGATATAATCGTGAAGAATGGCTATTATATACGCAACCTACCTGGTGATATTCGACGTTGCAAACCAGGTGAGGTTTTAATTGAATATGTGTGTAGTATACCATAATTAAATAAAACCTATTATGAAAGAAAGGCTAAAGGACTTTGATTCTATGTTTAACGTCAGGCTAGAGTCCCATATTTGTGTTAAAAATAAGGAATCAGAAAAAACACTGCAAATCCTCTATGGATTTTCAAATTCCTAGGAATGTTTTCTTATTAATTAAAAAACACAGAATCAAAGTCCATCTATAAAGGCCTAAGTGAAATTGCTGATATGCTGATCATTAGTATAGGTAGGTTTGTCTCAAGTAGATTGGCATTCTGCCTCTGATTTTATTGAGTAAAATATTTATGATATATTAGGTACCCGAAAATCTAGCTAAAACACAAGTCACTTAGACAGGCAAAGGTCAATCTAGGTCAAGGTCAAGTTTCAAAGGTCATTACGTTTATTTGATTGTTACCTATAGTGTTTCCAACCAGCCTTTTTGGATGCATAACAAACAGTTATGTAATTAATGAAGGTAAACTGATAGGAGGAAAAATATAACAAGGAAAAATGAAGCCAACATGTTTTATGGGTGATAAGTACTCGAATGTCAAAGCTTCACTGACAATTTTTAAAATGCCTAATAGATATCCCATATACTGAAGTAGAAGTACATGTTATGATCTATACTGTTTTTTGAATTTGCATTTTTTTCTTTGTTTTACTATGTTTTATTACTAAAGGATTAACGAGGTGAGCCCTTTGTCTTTGAAGTGCCTTTTAGTTATTCAATGAAAATGACTTTTTGAGGGCTAATGCTATGGTAATCCATAAAGCCTCAGGTAAACAGGACTTTGATCTCAACAGGTAAAAATACAATTTGGTAATAAAAATTCCCTTATGTTCGTCTGTATTGGTTGCCAACATGTTAAGTTGTTGTGTGGTCAGATGTGTCGCATCTTTGACAACCAATTTGGTTTTAATAGTGGAGTAACTGAAACATTGTAGACAAAGATGATGCATTGAAAATATTAATGCTCTCAAAACATGGATTAATCTAAACAGTTGTCTTTTAGATCATATTTTCCCAAATAATTTATATTTACACAAGTTTCTATTTAACCTTAACAAGTGTATAATATGGTTGTTAAGGGGAGCCGGGGGGAAGGAGAGGATGGGGAGGGGGGAAGAAACTGAACTGCAAATAGGACAGAGCTAAAAATAATATTTGAAATGACATATGTACATGTATATCACTTTTGATGATATGAAGCTTTTTTAGTGAAATTCATGCTTTGTATAAAGTACATATTTGGTATAGTATTTGGAATGACCCTTGTCTCATTTTTGAACTAAAAATAATTTCAACCACTCTAGTTCTCACTTGTCCTACATCTATGGTATTTATGATGAAAACATTAAAAAGTTTAATAGAATGTATATTTATTGATACTTGTAACTTGGAGTTAAACTGAAGTGGCGACTGGGCGTTGATATCACTTTTTATTGATTGAATGATTGAATAGATTTCCACAAGCCTTTTATTCTCTACATTGTATATTACACCAGCATTTTGTTGTCTTAATGCATTCTGTTGAATACAATTAGGGTGACTTAAGATTTTATAGTTAATTCAGATATAAGTCATATCTTAAACAAGAGGTACTAGATATTCAGCAAATGTAAATGTTGATAAAGGTTCAATATCAACATCAAATACACATTTCGATTTTATAATTTGAGATATTTTATTTTGCATCATTGTTACTCACTCCAAGTAGGTCATATGCAAATAATTTTAGCGTTAACGCTACGAGAGCTCCATCATGTGGAATAAGTTCTGGGGTAACGTGGCTAAGAAACACGATTAATATAATAGCAGTATTATTCAACTCTGGAGATTTGGATTCAATAAATCGTGGATTATTGTCGCAGTTCTTGTGGAAAATAAAGTTTATGGGTTTTCCAGATGATTGCGCTGTTATGCAATAATCTGTGGTTCGTTTTTCATAAAATATTAGAAAATGTTGATATGAAGAAATTATTATTGAGGATAATTTGATGCATTATTTTGATATCGTTAAATTTTATTGATAAACAAGTGACAATTTTGATTGACCTCGTGAGAAATATGTTTCTGTAGTCATGATTTTTAATGGAAATTTGAGTAGAAAAGAGAGGAACCAGCAAGGAATAAACAGACATGTTAACAGACATGTAGTCAACACATTAAATTGTGCAGAAAATGATTAGGAAAAGGTCCTTGGACCAGAGACAATAGAAAATATTTTGGCAGGGGATGAACAGAAAATTTAAGAGTTGCTTATCTATTGGCACTTGACAATGTGGACATAGAGTGACGGGTAAATCATTTTCAAAAATACTATTACCTTGGACATTAGGTAGAGGGGCTTCTATTGTTGGAACATGCCTAGGGAAATTAAAGAACACAATTACTCAGATGCGAGTAGGTAGTTACCAGTTTCGCCACCAGGTGGCTGATTCGGGGGAATTAACATGGCAGGGTATTACAAAATTCCCTTAAACTTGAATATGCATCAGTTTTAATGGTTCACTTTTCATATTACCTTTATGTATCTGATAGTTAAACAAATTAAAATATGTCCAGTAAAAGAAAATATTATCTACCCAACACAAGAAAAGATATTTCACTTTTTGTGGTTTTACAACATGGGGTCTATGGGGAATCTCCCCGACCTAGAAGTCACATTTTTAAAGAAAATTAAATTTTCAAAGTTGATAAACTCTTTTTAAAACCACATTTCTATATGTAATTTTACATGTAGATTCCAAATATGACATCAGTTTGACTGAATTGTGCATTTTAATGACGTAAATCAAGATTATTTCTACTCGCATCTGGGATATTGAAATCATTTTTGGGAAAGCTGAGACTTAAAATCTTTGATTTTTTATATACAGTATAATTATGATTTATACAGTTTATTTTGAGAATTTCCTGAATCATTACAATTTGGATTTTTGGCAATTTTGTCATGTACATGTAGTGTAATATTAAGAGTAGAGTATCATTTTTTGGATTCTATATTACTGTGGTGAAACTTAAGTTTTTGAGAGAGTGTATTTGCTCTAAAAATATTTTAATGCCTCTGTCCAATAATAGAAGACCACCTAAGCTACAGCTATATTTTTTACATCTATTGTATTGCTATAAAACTGTATGTCCAATGAAAAATCAAAGGATGTTGATGCAAAATTTTTCAGAGGACTAATTTTGGTACAAGCTCCAAAGTGAAAGCACCTCTTAGAGAGATATTTCAAAACGTACATATACATTTGTATATGGATAAAACCAGCAGTTCATTGCAGAACAATTAAATTAATGAAATTAACTGGGAAAACTTCATAACTTCTTGGAATAGGCCAGCGCCAATGCTAGAGTAAAGCAATTAGTGATTGGACAATTTGGCTAAAGTAATTACATCTGGAACTTCTAAAATATGATGGAAATCACACTGGAAGCGCATATGACACTTATACACAATTTACAGATATAATTTAATAGAGCAAGTTTGGTAAATCACCTTTGTCTTAGTTCGTTATTGTAATGTTGGAACGATTGATCTTACACAAACCAAACAAGAACATTACAATGTAAACGATACTACAAGTACTACAGTTCACACATTTAAGGTAACTTTACCTGAACTCCATAATGAAACACTGAAACTGAGCTGGCAATTGTAACGGAACATAAAGTACTTATACACCATTGTACATGTATAAAAAAGTCAAAAGGCATCTAATCGCTTAGATACACACTCAAAGGCAGGTGGCCCATTTGGGGACATTCACTTTTTTATTTTTTATTTATTTAGAGCTTGACTTTCAATGTTGCCGTTCACTCATATGACAATAACTAATAGTCTCGTTTTCTAGTCTATTTCAAATTCTATTAATGTACATTATCGGTTGTAAATTATCGAGAAGCCGTATGTTGAAACAGGAAAAGTACATTTGAGCCGGAGTGTGTAAAATTTCATTAATTAGTTTAGTTATTTGAATACCTGATAAAATACATGCATTAAGTTAAGATGACACAAGTCTAAGCTTTAGACTTGCAAGACTTATCATCTGCATAGAAAATTGGATTACAACTTGTATGTATAAACTTGTATGTATAAACCTTGGAAAAATAGCTCAGGAAGGAATACAATTGTGGATTATTACATACACCCCCAAAATGCAATCTGATTTTCGACACCGTTTCGGTGCCAAATTTCGGTGCCGTTTCGGCACCAAATGGACTGACTAGTCCGGTAGCAAATTTTGGTGTCGAAAGGTTTCGGTGCCGGAACGGTGTCGAAACGGTGCCGGAACGGTGCCGAATTTGTTCGATGCCGAAACGGTGTCGAATTATATTGGCTGTGTATGGGATAACTTTAATTGATGTCATCTTTTAAGGAATCATAAAATATTCGAATTATCCCAGATGTGGCAGAACATCACGGATCCTCAAGGGCAATGTCTATATTATCACCTAATGGCAGATTCACATGAACATATTAACCTAGCAAATCAGGAGTATTGTTTTAATATAGAATAGAATAGAAACAACACACAGGATACAGAAGCGAGTATATTATTGGCGATATTGTCTGTGTGACATCACAGTCATTTAAGAAGTGCCGATGATCACTGATATTCAAGTGTTATGGAATCCTAATGCATCATAATTCTGAACAAACAGATCTTAATAACTGGGCAAATGCATCATATTACTGAACATACATGCACATTCTATTACACAACATTATATGTGAAGCAGTATATTGATATAAGGAAAAATATTAATTACAACAAATAGGAAATTAATGTCACCCCACACTCAGTATGTATGCAGAACATATAGAGAACACTTCCATGGATGCACTCTAAATATTGAGTTGCTCTTGAGAGTATAGAGACAGCACCATTATACTCCACTGTTGATTGATTTGGAAATTAAGGTCTCAGAAGGTCCCTAACTGATTATACCTGGACTGTAGGCTCAATTATTACAGGGAGATATCAATATATGGTGCTACTGATGATTTTCTGTGGCTTCAGGAAAATAGACAAATTGGCATCTGAAATTATAATTACATGAAAGTATACATAATATATGTAGTTCTGTAATGTTTTGGAGAACAGATAATATGCATTGTTATTAAGTTTACCCGAAACATATTGATTGACGCAAGTGATATGAAAGTTTTTGGATATTCAGGAGTAAAATCGGGAAATCCGATCAAGGATGCTTTCAACATTGGAGAGTTTTTTCTATTTTCATGATATAAAATGAATTCCCTCGTTTGCTGAATTTGTAGGATTTACCTGATTCGTGATTAGAAGAAATATCCTCAGGGCCTTTATCCTAGATTGAATGATACAAACGTTTATCCTAAAAAATAACTTTAATATATGGATGGAGTTAGTGACTGAAAATTGAAGTTAAAAAGCTGTTTTTTGGATGTAACGAAAATAGTATATCAGGATATACTTGAATTGAAACGTATAATTGCTCTTATGCAAGTGTAAAACAGGAATTCAAATCAAGTTGTGATCAAAACATTATTTTATAAACAATGGCTGAACATAAAGGGTATACCAATAACTTTGGCCAGAGAGGGGAAGACAGATATGCAGACAGACTCAAATCTATTAAAGGTAAGATCAGTTAGAGTTTGCATATTCCTGACTTGTTATATAATTTTAGGAAAGAAAGAGCATTTTGGCAAATATTGGAATTCACAGTCTAGGGACCATTTCGGAAGCCAAAAAAGTCAGTCTTTATGATTACATGAGTAATATTATATTAAATCAAATAATTGAATCCATAAATGAAGTCTTCATCATCATCAATATTATCATATACATGTACATAATCTAAAATCTTACATTGTTCACAAAGTTACAGAGTTATAGAAAATAACACCTTATTTTTCATGAATAATGACTTTTTGTGGCATCGCAACTTCAATTACATTAATCTTGAAGCTTTTTCTTTTTCTTCAATGGCTGATGATTTTCTGCTAATTATTATGTTATGAGGATTACACTATGGGGGAACCCCTGATGTCAGTTGATTGGGAGGTTCTATAATTAATGATATCTTTTAATTAATTGATAATAACCTGTCTATATAATTACAGATAAGATAATGTTCATTATGATTAAGGTAGAATGAGGAGTAGCGTTAAATAGCAAATAACCAAAACAATACATTAAGAGTAGGGAAACATATTCAAAAAACAGAATTTTGAATTCTCAATCTTCCAAAAATAGTTCAGCAAACTAAATATAGATGGAATACTTTCATAACTTTGTTACTTTTGTAATCATAATGTACAAAACTGTTCAATCAAAGACTTTTATATTGATCCCAACTATATTTTGAAATGGCGTTTAAACATGTTAAATATATATAACAACAAGATTAAAGTTTAGAACATTTTGACCCAATCTGCAAATGATCAGAATAATAATTTTCTAGATGCTATTGTACCTGCACGATTGTAGGGAACAACATATTTGTTCTCTGGTTATATGTCAATATCAAATATCATGCAATACTTTGTAAACAATACGGGCTTTTGTGCGATTGTTTGTTGATTAAATTAGTGAAAATGATTTCCTTTCCTTGTTGAATGGTGGAATTCACTCAAATTTTACAACTTGTATGGTTTTTGAATGATCAATATCAGACATAATGTGTAATATCAGGTATGATATGCAATATCAAAAATAATATGTATTATTATATCACTATCTAGCTAGCGACAGTATGATTGGTCAAAACTGGGTCACATGTCGTGGGATATCTGGCGATATTCAATGGCAATGCTAATCAGATAAGACAACCGTGAGATATCTAGCGATATCCCACGCTCCCGGGAATTTTCAAAGAATTTGTTTTCGTTCAGTGTAAATAATTTAGTTCAGTGTAAGTCAAAATGACAGACGAACCGAGTAGATTCAATGTATTTCAATGTTAACCTATGACTTAATAATATTAGGGATGTTTAGCTAGACAGTGAAATAATAAAACAAATATTTCACTCTATTTTCGGTGAATACCTGTAGCACTTTCACAAGGTGATATTCCACTTGCCCTTCGGGCTTCGTGGAATATCACTTGTGAAAGATGTACAGGTATTCACCTCAATAGAGTGAAATATTTGTTCAATATCAGATGTGATATGCAATATCAGACATGATATGCAATATCAGACACAATGTGCAATATCAGAAATAATATTCAACATCAGACATAATATGCAATATCAGACATAATATGCAATATCAGACATAATGCGCAATGTCAGAATTAAGATATAATATCAGACATAATATGCAATATCAGATATAATATGCAATATCAGACATAATGTGCAATATCAGACTCAATGTGCAATATCAGATGTTATATATATAGTGTTCATTAAAGAGTTTGAGCATGATATGTTGCTAACCTATCAAGTTTTGCAAGCAATGATTAGGGAAATGATGGCCTTTTCATATTTTATAGAACCCCTGGCAGACCTTAACAGACTTGTTGTTGTTTCTATCGTGATATATGGATGACTGTATCTCATCATGCAACATGTTTTTCAGTGCTTTAATCACAATATTTGTTCAGATTAATGATAAATATATTCACTTGTTAAGGTTAATATGATTTATAAATAAATATCCAGGTAGGAATATGAAATGTAACATCATGATATGATACACATAGATTTTTATTGATGTTATATAGTTACCAAGCAAATCAACATCAGTTGTTATTTCATATTGGTGCCTTATGCCCCAGAAGGAATTCAAAGTGATGTGGACTTTTGGAGATTCTGCATTGGAACTATTTGATCTTTACTTTTATTTATACCAGGGATTATGGGATAACGCAAAACCCTCCTTTGGCAGTAATATCTTATAGACTACTACACAGTTTCAGTCTATTTATCCTTATAGACTGCATATATTTTAAGTGGAGTAGACTGCGTGATTTTGGTGGTAAATACAGAGGTGAACGGTTTTCACTTTGAAATACATTTACCTGTAGACAGAATATAGCAAGTTGTTAGATTAACTCATTAACATGGATTATATGGGATTACCAGAGTAATTAGAAGTATAATTGGGATTATATTCTGAACAACAAGATGGCAGGAATTGTAGAAGATGAGGACGATTTGGTCTCAAAATATAACCAAAAAATACATAAAAAACATGGTAAGTGGAAAACATATGTATTTGCTATTAGAATATTGATTATGAGTGTGTTTTAATGGAAAGTGTTTCTGGTGCAATTCTGCATTGTGCAAATAGAAAGAACTTAACGTTGAATGAACATAATTCATAAAAACTATAGGCCTTTGTGTCAATTCTGAAATAATGCAAGTTGGTATACTTGTTAATGGTAATCTACTTTGTATTATGGAAACAGCAATGAATCAAACCTGAACTTCTGTTTTTACATTTAACTTGGACACTGTTTGATTATACAGATTATTTATGCAAAAAGGATATTTTTATTAGTTGGTCAGCCAAAATACCAGTATGCCAAATGTTATGGCTGCTAAAACATTACACCTCACTACCAACTTAAAAAACAATCCATATGTACTGTACAAATGTATTATTGTCGCTTTTAATGTTTAGATGATTTCATTCAATTCAATAGGCATTTATGATAAATAAGACTTCAAATGGAAATTGAAACCAATACAAATATTTCATCTTGTGAATAAGATATATGAGATTTATGTTTGGGCAGATTTGTATCATCTTTCTCCCTATGAATGATTTGATATGATGACTGATATAACTGCATATTGATATAGCTCCCACATATGTATGGGGGAGGTAATTACCCAGGGTACCGAGCGTAGAGGGTGGGCGTTAAAACAAAACTTCCTCTCCCAGATTCTATTCATAAAATGGAAAAGCGAGATAAAAAATATATTATATTTTTAAGTAGTCTTGCTTCAAGACCCTGGACTATATACTCTAACAGCTGTTGTAAGAGAAGATATTACAGCATATATGAGCAAGACTTATGACTTTTGAGTTACCAACTTGACTCAGATTGACAATATCTTGATCATGTACTCTGAGTGTCAGAGCCTGGTATATTAGGTATAGTAGAAGGACTCCTTTATAGAAATGGAATCAATGTGTATAGTAATTGGTAAAGATCAATGTAATTACATCTTGCCCCAAGTGTATATGTTTTATACTGCACCCATGTTCTCAACACACAAGTGTGAAAATTAGGGAAAGGTGCATGTGCTGCAAGACCACAGTAAAACATGTCAAGTGAAACGCTTCTATAAGTGAAACCCTCTTTAGTTTAACTAAAGTCTGATGTTTTCACAGTTCAAAATCTGCCCTATTATTTCCAATAGTTTAGTTTCACTTCTTAAAAGAGAGCTTTATATACAGCCAATATATTCGGTTAACTCAGGGTAAAACTGACCTTGCCTGAGTATCACATTCTAATCTTACATCTGTGAATGCTAGGGGTATCACTGACCCTATTAGATCTAAACCTAGCTGCTCTCTGGAAGACATTTAGAGAACTTGTACTTTTTATGGGATATTGAATTCCAGTGAGTTGCATGCAATGTTATACATGTACTGGTACATAACAAATCTGCCAAATCTCTGCCATAAAGATATGGTTTGACAGTCTTGATGTGTTAGATATGGTTCACTAGGTTTGATAGGCTGGGTGTGATATGTTTGGTTCACTTGTTGAGGTTTTATGATGATGATAATGTAGTTGCTGGTATATGTCAGGGTTGGTGGATATTCAAACTTGTTGCTATTGCTAGGTATATGTTTATACCTGTTGCCAAGGTAAATAGAGTAAATAATACACATCGTTGTTAAGACATTGAACCTGAGGGATCATAAGTTGGTTTTGTTAGTTTTCTTACCAAAAGCCTGATATTACTGGACATTAATTCATATATTCGCAGTATGTGCTACAAACAAGTGAAGGAAATCTTAAAGTTTAAATTTTTCTCCTAGTTTTGTAGAAATGATTAGTTCCATCATGTTTAGGACTACAGTTGGTGGATAACTATTTTAATTTGGTACAACTCCTATTTATTACATTGCTTGATCGAGACTGAATGCCTCTATGTGCAGCATTCATCTTAGAAATTACACTTTATATTAAAGCTCTTTAATTTTCATGTCTCATATTTTTGTTACATAACTATAGCTTCCAGATTCAATTTTGAATGTTTATGAAAGACAGATTTCAATAAATTTTCAAATTCCTTAAACTATATCCAAGATTTATGGATATACATCCATTGAAAATTATCGCAGTAGAAAGTTTAATCTGCCAGATATAAAGCTCTGTTGGCTCAAGGGATTATTCGTTTTTCCATTCAGGTTTAAACCAACATACGCTATGTACAGGTCTTTGACAGTACAATACAGAATAAGTTTAATAACATAGAACTAGTTGACTTTCATGCGGGAGGGCAGACCAGGAGGGCCTGATCAGAGAGGGTCTATGGGATGTGTCCAAATAGTTCCTCACTTATGAAATCTAATACCCTGCGTGCAGAGTCTAGTTAAACTACACTCTGCCTAGTAGAGACCATATTACAGTTTAGTAGCCCCGCCCCCACGACGGGTACCGGTGACAGTTTGGGTAATAAATCACTTTTGACCTACGCGCTGACCTTTCTCTACCAATCAGCGAGCTTGAAGAAACATACGCCAAATGTGTTCTATGCGCATGTCATTGGTCAATTGCGGGCTCAACGATGACGTCAGAAGGAATGACCATATATAGAACGTCGGTCAAATTTGGCCGACGAACACTGATTGGCGCGGTGAGTTCACAGGTTTATTTTAGTTTGAAAGAGTGAAGACGAAGCTCTCTTTTAAGAAGTGAAGTCAAACGAATGCAAAGGGTAGAAATCTAACAATAGTTTTATGAAATTGATTGGTTTCAATACCATTGCATGAGAACCAAAACCTCGCTTTGATGATACCAAAGTATTGTGTTTCTTGATTGGACAGCCTTCAAAATTCATTTTTTAACCATCCGACCTTGACCTATGAATTTAACCTTGAAGCACAATTATGAATCATTAACAACTCCCCAGAATCCAAGTATTTAAAGTAATCTATCAGACATCAAATGATTCAAGAAAATAGTAGAGTTAAGGTACAAGTGTATCAAGAGGTACCAACAGCTTTTAGTTCTTTCATTTCTTCATGAGAATCAGATTTGTACAATATTCTTACATAATGTGTCACTTCATTGATTTTTCATCAATCTCACTTCTCTTTGGCTTTGATGCTGTGAACCTGGTTTATTTGCTAAAGCCAGGTAAACTGTCAAGTTTGTGGACAAACTTGTAATTGAATTTCAATTGGAATCTTCCTGCTTCTTGGCATTTTCTTGTAATTTATCTCATTAAATGTTTCATTGAAAATAACGTTGCACTTAAATTCAAAATCCTAAAATGTTGCACAAAAATGTTATATTACAGAATTCCAAAATGTTCCAAAATCTGAAATAAAGTAAAAATTACAAAACTCTAAAAAGTTGCACTAGAAAATTCCAAGATGTTGCACTAAAACCCAAAAGATTCTCCACACAAAAAGAGCATTGAGTCTGTTATCAGGTTAGCCTGCCTCATAAGTTTCCAAGAAGTGGCAGCAATGAAAGTATTATATTTGCATTTAATCAGGTAAAGCATGCAGCAGTTGTTAATAGATGAAGTCACATTGCCCTAATATACTCCAGAGAAGACTATATAAACATGCAAATGATGTTGGCTTATCTGAATGAAGAGTCCAGTGAATACAATGTAAACATGCAAATAATGTTGGGTTATCTGAATGAAGAGCAACGATGCTAATTTCATCACTAATAACTCTATATTAATGTGATAGACACGCTTATTTTAATTTTCCATATTATCCCCCATGGGGCTATATTTGAAAATTAGTTATTGAATGCTATTGTCTTTTATCTACAAGACAAACTTAAAGCATACATTCTGCATGTGTATTCCATACCTACTAAGGTTCTAGATACATAACTAACATAAACAGGATTATTGGACTTTAATTAGGCCTACTTCTGTTTGAATTGATAAAAACTCAAGATGTTAAGCAAATATTTCATTCTATGGAGGGCAATACCTGTTCATCTTTCAATGATTTTTGCAGCATGTATTGCCCGCAGCCCAAAGGGCGAGGGTAATACATGCTGCAAAAATCATTGAAAGTGCAACAGGTATTGCCCGAACATAGAATGAAATATTTGTTTTATTATATCATTGCTAGACATTCACTTTGTATGTGCCTATTGAGTCCATGACGAATACTTTGCAGACTGTAACTCTTGTAATATTCCCCATCCTTCGTTCGCAGATCAAGAAAAAAATTCTCTAAAATTCCATCCAGAACGATTTTATCGATAGATTTAACATCTATTTCAATATCTTTTTCGTCCACATAATACTTGAAACTGTTCAAAGACGTTTCCGTTGATTTAGAATGCACATCCCTCAAGATGTCGTTCTTTTCATCGGAATTCAGACTTTTAAATTTTTCTCCGTCTGCCATTTTAATGCACGTCACAACTGTACTGGACGAAACGGGACGATTCAGAATTCCCGGGCGGGCAATACGCCGGGCAATACGTCTTTTATAATTCAAAAATTAAGGGAGCTGTGAAATACACTTTGGTATTTTTGATCACATGGTACTGAATTAGCCAATCAAATGACACAAATTCTAGCAATGATATAATAATGTTTAATGTCCACCAATATTTATTTTAAACATGTAAAGTTATTGAAATAAAGATTATATTTCAAACTTACGAACATTGTATATTTTATCAATTCATTGATCTGGTAAGACTAAAAAAATATGTATTTTTGAATTTTGGAACTTTATAAGACAATATTGATATATAAGAATATACCTAGAACCTTAGTAGGTATGGAATACACCTGTTATATACGGTCGGTTTTGGATACAGGGTTTATCCCTCAAGAAATATGTGTATCCCAAGGGAAATATGTGTTTATCCCATACTTGGACGTGTTACAGGTACATAAAGCCAGTTTGTAAAAACTTATATTTTCATCAGCGGGCAGATATAGCTTTACGTCCCGCTCCGAGCGGGCAGATATACTATATCTGCCCGCTACGTCATAATCGTCGCTCGCATATTTGTTCATAATTTGTAACGTTCGCGTAATGACTGTAAACGACAATGGACAAAATCGTCGCTCGCATATTTGTTCATAATTTGTAACGTTCGCGTAATGACTGTAAACGACAATGGACAAAACACAGACAAGGCATCTGTTTGATAGCAAGGAGCATCCACTTAATCAATCAAAAATTCGAGAAAATAAATATGGGAATATTTGAGAGAACAGGAAAATCCACCCACGGCCAAGAAAACAAAACTGGACATGAATATTCTAAAATATTTCCACGATTGAACAATGTGAACCAGATGACCAAGATTGGTATGGGATAAACATATTATCCTATAGTCGGTTCAGGATATTGGGATTATCCCTTGGCCAATATAACATATTTTCCCTCGGGACCTGCGGCCCTCGGGCAAATATATTATATTAGCCTCGGGATAATCCCAATATCCTGAACCTCATATAGGATAATCTCTATATATCCGGAGGGACCGCAGTTCTACATATATTCCTTTATATCAATATTGTCTTATAAAGTTCCAAAATACACATTTTTTTTAGTTTTAACAGATCAATGAATTGATAAAATATACATTGTTCGTAAGTTTGTAATATAATCTTTATTTTTTGTATGCATAAGAAAAACGAACGTAAATCGAGTTCGCTTTTTAGGAGCAGGTCCGGGATGGATACAGGCTGTATCCATCCCGCCCCGCTCCTCAGTGATAGATCCTTAGAGACAGTATATATTCCCGCTCGTAATTTACCATTAACCTTAGTAGGTATGGAATACACACATATTTCCCTTGGGATAAACCCTGTATCCAAAACCTCGCAGTACATAACCCTTATATATACCATTGGAAAGAGCATTTAATTCTGAATAAATAGAGCCTCTGATTACTTGAACATCTGATTATATAGCATTTGGACTTCAAAAAAAATATACAATTTCTTGATGAAAACAATTGATAATGTATGTATGATAAACTAAAGTTTTGGGACTCCAGGTAGCATCTGTTAAATGTTGTTTATACCATTTATTGTATTATTTGTTTAATAAGAGAATGTAGAAATTCTTATGATCACCATATTAATTCTGTTAGTGTTGATTTCAACTTTGAAAGCTTCCTAGCAAGATCACTGACCAAATTTTTGCTTGTATCTCTCTAAGGTCAAGTTCTCATGGGGTCATCTTCATCTGGTGTTCCCAGCACTCCTCCCCATCCTAGTAATAAACATCAACAGAGAAAGCCCCATAGTAACATTTTAATTATAGTAATTATATAGTATTGAGGACACAGGTCCAAATGGGTATATTTTCAAAAACTTAAAAGCAGGTTTCACTTCACAGGTGGTTAAGTTTGCTCCCTGCTGACATTAATGAAAAAACTGGTTTTCCCTCACACATGTAGTGTGTAACTGATAGTACAGTAGATACACTAGGCCAAGAGAGTGGATGCTGAGAAAACATGTAAACAAAAACATATTGAACTACCATTGGGCTAATTTGGCATTTCCCTGCATAATCTTCAATCTTGTTGATTTCTTGTTCTATGAGCTACATTTCCACAAATTGACCTACTATCACGGTATAATGTATTCTTGCTTCGAGCCCTTGCCCTTGTTATACACCTCACCTCTGAAGTAGATAGTAGAGGGGGGGGGGGGGGTAGGCAAAGAAACGATATTAAACTAGGTATTACCTATCATTGGTATATTGTAAGAAGGTTAATTCAGCCTAATTCATTTTTGTTGTTTATATACTCCAGTGGTGGATATCTTACTTGTTTTTTGGATCTTGCTGTCATTATGAAAGGTAAACCACTTGATACTTACAGGCACAGGAGGTGGCATCCCATGATGCATCAGTAGTGCAAATAGCATATGTGTGATTTTAAGTAGCATTTTTATGAACATACATGTAATTATATATTTTGGTCAACCTCAGAATGTGTTGCTATAAATTCAGGATGAATAACAAAAAAACATAAATAGTGCATTTTAATGAAAAGATACAATATTTTATGATTTTACTTTGAAAGGCAGATGTTTTGGTAATGGTTTGGTTAAATGAGGTCTGTTTGCCATCTAGGTATCATATTATTGGCTGGACATTATTTATTGGAATGGGGTTATGTTTTGAAGACTCACAGTTTACTTAAAAAAATAATGAGGAATTAGAAATATATCAGTTATTGTAAGTCATCTTGTGAAGCAATCAATGTATGAAGTCTTGCTTTAAGACCCTGGCCCCCCAATCTACTTTAACAGTCAGTATTTTAAGAAGTAAATATTCTATCAACTGTCCATAAGCAGCATGCAGGCAATATGATGGAGAAACCAAGATATGAAGTGTATTGAACATCTATATTTCTTTGTGGTTGTTTGATAGATGGCAACTAAGTAGTTCGTTTAAATGGCAATTAATGCATCCTTAATTTATTGCTCAAAACATTGAAACAGCTTGTGAAAACCCCTTTTACCCTTAAAGTCTTTAAGTATGGTGTCAAAGCTTTCCAATGATACCACTGTTAAAGTGACTGTACTGTTAAAGTGAAATACTAGAATAATGTCAAACTTTATTGAACACTACAGCCTTGTAATTGGTTAAATCATGCTCAGATCTGAAACTACAAGATTTAAGGTCAGTTTATTGATTAGATAATTCAAGGTAATCCTTAATTTCCTTAATTAATGAGGATTAGAAGTGGACCATTGTTTTGGCTCATAAAATGGGAGATAATTTAATTAATGGGGTGGTATAGGGAACACTGGTCAGTTATACACAGTCCACTTTTTGTTAACGAACCAATGTGTACATGTACAGGATATGTTAGGGAGGGGTAGTAAATTAGTTTTGCCAGTAGCTTCTTTAAATGCTCTGATTGGTCGAACCTAATCAGCCTGGGGAGAAAATAACAAGATCTAAAATTAAATTCATCAAAAAGTATTTGTATTAACTTTTTATTCATAACTTGACTTTGAGCTGAGCTGACCGGGATAGAAATATTAATTATACGTTAATTAAATGAACTTAGAATGTAGTGAAGATATTGGCCAAGTGCTTTGGGGGAGGAAATCAATTATAATTTGCTCACAGATGTACAATGTTGGATTGTATACAGAGTTTTCACAAATTGTTCATTCTATACAGAGAAGTGACCTAAATATATATATAAACTCAAATTAAAATATAAGTATGATGCATGAAAAATGTATGTTTGCTGAAATTTAGATATTTTTCTTTTGTGTCAGTTTTTTGGGCTTTGGTAACATTTTAATGAGAAAACATTAAGTTTCTGAGGACAAATTGTCTTGAACTGAAATGAATCTAACATTGGCTAAATCTTTTGTAAAAAAGAACAAAGGTTCAATTTGTAAAAGTGAGCCTTGTTCCTGCATTCAGAACACATGTCATTTGTAGAAACATTGACAAAACAGGACACGATCACAAATTATCGACTTTTTCTGAAAGAAGTATGTTTACACATTGGTGAAGGAAAAACATATGGAACGATCAATACCCCACACACACACCATGTTTTAGTTCAATTGAAAGGTGTAAGAAATATAATGGAGGTGAAATGATAAACAGTATCAGTGATATAATTATTAGCAAGATGTTTTTATCAGATTAAGAAAATCTGGACAAAATGACACTGGCAGAAGGCTAACGTCAATTACTACGTTAAGGTATTGCTGTTAAAATGACTTTTTGCTAGTGCTCCTGAAATTATATATTGGATAGGTACATCAGACATTGATTGATCTTAAAATGAGCTTTAATTTGACAGAATGGCGTAAAATTGCTGTCAGTTTGGTTGTTGATATGTAAGAGATACCTAAAACATAACCAGATGGAGTAAGCAGAGCCTGAGGTATCATACAACTATCATTGTTTCTTATGTAATGCATATACACACATGTATTTTGATTATTAAATATCAGTCGATGCAATTATCACATTGAGACCTGAAGTTAGAGTTGAGCTTTACCAGTGATTGAGGTATAGCAATATGTGCAATGTGTTTTTCTTAGGTAGAAAAGCTATCCTGGATTAATGAACAGAAATAAGTGAAAATTCGAGGATTTGCAAATGGTAATCTTTTGATCCAAAAACAAGGATTAAAGTTAAATTCACCTGAAATATCTTAAGTGGAGAAAGCAGTATTACACTTGGATTTGTGTGAAATGGCTGGACATGAGTTGAGTTACTGGACATTATGTAAAATACTTGAATTACAGAATTTACAATGAGAATGGACAATAGCATACAATAGATGAGGACACAAATTATATAGCATTGTAGGATTCTTGAATTAATAATGCGGTGGTAATACATAACTACTCAATTTCATTTCAATTGAGTGTCTTTTTAGCAGAATAAAGGGACATAAAATATTCACATTTGTTGGTGGTAGACACTTATCATCTGGTCACTTGCCCTTGGATTATTGACGTTTTGTACTTT
The DNA here is from genome assembly GCA_903813345.2 of Owenia fusiformis. NCBI lineage: Eukaryota > Metazoa > Annelida > Polychaeta > Sabellida > Oweniidae > Owenia > Owenia fusiformis. The sequence continues at coordinate 869,295 of CAIIXF020000008.1, forward strand.
AACATATTGACTCTTCTATTTTGAGATTTCAGTAATTAGTTTAAGTGGAGCTGAAAAATTTAAACATGAACTTACATGGATTTAAAAATTGCTGGACTTTGAAGTTGAATTGAATGTAACGCTTACAAATGTTGAACTTAAGTCAAAAAAGGAATATCATGTTTAAAAAAGTTAAATTTTAAAAACTTGTTCTGAAAATTGGCTCAACATGTCAATCTTGATATATTGGCATTAGGCTATAGGATTTCAGTCATATTTGGCGACCAGGATTGTCGTCAAAATGCAAACTCATATTTCGCTAAAATAATCATAAAAAATAATTTTGTGTATTCAAAGAAAATTAAGGCTAGTTCTTAAATATTTGAAAACTAGTTGAATTTGAGCTTGTGTTATCATTGGAATTATATGTGCTAAAAAGAGATCTTAAATATCCAAGGTGAAATTATGAGAACTTCAGAAATGAATGTTTAAAAGACATAGACATTGCAATGAGGAAACTTCCTAAAATGATGCACAATTCTTGGACTCCTGGAACCAAATGAAGTCATATGTTGCACAATGGACATTTGATTTAGGAACAGTATATGACCAGAGATAACACCAATTGACTTGATTGATGTTGTCAGTTGATGCAAACAATGAGATTACATACATACACTGATAAAGAACCATTTTGAAATGCTGAATCACACGTATAAACTCACTTACTTGTATAAAAGACTATATGGATATAGATATGGATATGGATATGGATATGGATACACTTGTATTGGTCGAGCAATAATAATTAACAAAACTAACTGATTCTAATACAAATATTTGAAGCATAAGGATTATGATAATTCAATAATTGAATTGTTATTAACTTTGAACTGAATCTGTCTATTTGCTTTGCTTCCATAGTGGACACTCTCTGACCAAATTCAATTAGGATGACTCAATACAAATTGATAAAGATTTGATGTAGGTTTTATTATACAGAACTATGTGATCAAGAACATGTAATGCTTAGCACTTCAGATATGTGCCATTCAATACATGTATATGACTGGAGATCTCAAAACATTTAAAAAAGATCACTTTAAATAGATGTTATCAAACATTATCAAGGAGGTTAAAAATTGACTTTAGACACCTTGACACATTAAAAAATGACTAGGGACATGTTATGTTGTACAACTTGAACTCGGACTTAAATGAAACTAGTTTATGTACGTGAAAATATTCTTGTGATAGTTCAGTTTCTGATTCGATTATATAAGCTATAGTTATGAGAACTGTTACTCTATTATGATTATTGATACAAAATCAGCAATGAGTTTGAGATAAATTTTTAGATGATAGATCCCTGCTTTAGGATACTGAATAACAAAGAATCAAAAATGAAATCAATGATCAAATATAAACTCTCAAACAAAGAGCAAAGTATATAAAATAACTTGGATAACAGAAACAATGAGATATTCCTATAACTGAAATGTTAGAGAGCTTTATGCATATGAAAAAGTTTTAATCGATGATGGAAAGAAAGCCGATCCTATGTAAACTCATGAACAAGTGCATGCAAAGTACTTGGACATTAGCAGATGAAAGACTTAAAATCAAATTTAACTGAACGCAGAATTTAGCAGCATAACTAACAAGGATGACCAATTAGGATTAAACTATAACAAGTTGAAATTGGATTGTCTTAAATTCTAAAATGACAGATGGATTAATTGCCTCAAAATTATTGTTGGCTATTAAGATATTCAGTGAATCTTAAGTAACGCAACTCCCAAATGGATCAAATCTTTCATTTGGAAATTAAATGAGAATGTAATAACTTGATCAAAAGAGTTCATCCAACTTTTATAGGGTAGTTGCAAAGTGATGAATGAAAGTTAAATATAATGTGTGCACTGTTATATAAGTGAATCGCTCTAGGAATATTTAACACATGTTAATCAATGGAAGTTAGTACAAGATCCTTCAACTGATCGATGCAACTCCATATCCAGTGTATTGCATCTGTTATGGTTAGTTATAAGGTAAGACCTGTGCCAACAACATGGTCAGAACATTATCCATGTATATATGTTGTTAGATGGACATGATAACATGGAATAGCAAAAGGTGACAACATCCTGATATTCTAAGGAGGACTTGAAAAGATGTCTTGAAATGTCTTTGGATATAATGGCATGTTATACAAGAGAGCAGGGAAATAATATTACTTTAAGGTAGACACTGAAAATGTTTGAGAATGTCTAAGTTAAAGTGCGCAGGATTTAGATGCGGATGTTGTGGAGGTCGGAACCATTCCCCAGAATCACAGTACAGACCCGCAGTACGATTAAGTAAGTTGGAAGCACATTTATTTCAAATTCCCATAAATTAAATCTTTATATTGGTCTGTTCTCCACTGAGAGGATTTAAAATATATGTAGTGGTATAAATACATGCATGTATGTAGAATCTTATAAATTGGGACAGTATAAGTCCATTTCAGGTAAGTTATCTTTGACATGTTTTAATTTGATACCATTCCAAAAAATATAGTACAGTTTTATACATTTTGAAACATTGAAAATTGGTGCCATTTTGGCACCATTTGGGTCAAGCTGGCACCAACTGATGACTTATTATATACTGTAGATGGATAAATAGATGGGAGTAGTGCTTTTGGTCAGGCCAGAACACCATTAAACTAGTGTTATTCCTGGGAATGAAAAATTATATTTACTAACTGGGATAATTTTTCTCAAATTACTCTATCCATTTCCTGTTGTAAAAATGGTGCATTGAACCTATAATATTTAGTTTCTTTTTGATATGTTAAGTTGTACTTTAACTTCTTTATTCATATCCTTTAAAAGTGACAGTGCCCTTACTTCTTGCCTATTGATTGGTATAGTATGCCCAAGTTAAATTTAGATATTTTTGAATTGACGCTTTTGAGCGCCTATTGCAAAAAATTGTGTTGTGATTGAATAAAACTTCAATTGATAATATTTTTTAACATAAAAATTATTTGAAGAAGCATATTTAGCGATATGTTTTTTGAAATTCAATCAAAGCTAAACTGATGTGTCTGTGGGCTTGAGCACTCTCAAGATCAAGAATCGTAAAATACTAATTTAATCAGATACAGTTATAGTTATGAATAAAAGAAATAGAGATTCATTGTCAGAGAATACTGGAGGACAATGAAGTGTAAAAATACAAGTGTTTTATTTATACATATGAATAGGCCTGGATTCTGGATTAAAGTTGCTCATTTTGGATTAAAATGCCTAGAATTTTGGAATCATAAGAAGAGAGAAGTATTAAATATTAAACAAAACTTTCAAGTGATTAAATTGACTTGATGTCAGTACCTCATAAGTTGCGTAGCCACCTACTCAACTGTGCCTGCTGTGGCGGGAAAGGCGTCATGGTTTCTTACGAGGGAATAATAGATAAAGCTATAGGTGAGTGAAGAAAATGTGAACTTATTGTTGAAAAAACAATCAAATATATTACAAATTTTATCTATTAAATCCCTTGAATATATCTGATATGGTTGTTGATTGTGATTTGATTCTTATCAATAAGGCTAGAGTTCCAGTCCTTGGAAGTAGAGTAGACTCTAGATTCAATCCAAGGGTTGTATTTTTCTATTTTCTTCTTTAAAATGTTGCCCTTTGTGTTTTCTTTTGACATATTAAACCATAGTAAAATTTTGATATCTGAACATATCTAATCTGAACATTTTCAATGTGAACACTTTTTCTTAGTCCCACTTTTATCATCATTGATCTACATGTTGAGAAAGCTTAAAATATGAACACCTGCTAGTCTGAACACTTTTGATAGTTCAAGAAGTGTTCAGATTACACAGATTTTACTGTATACCACTTTGTAGACAATACATTCCAAGTTTAACATAGTACTTATAAGACAAGATTAGTTTCATATTTAATACATTATCACTTTAGATTCATCATAAAATTCTTGAATCTTGAGTTCTTCGTCATATAAGTGATGCTACCACCATCTTTACTTAGTATTATGACTTATCCAAATATGTAAATAATAGAATGTGCCTATCTGTGACTTGTAGTACAAGAGCTATGTCAATATCTCAATTGTCAACACTCTCATGGCACAAATCTCTTGAAAGTCAAAACCACTCAAGTTATTTAGAAGAATTGTTAAATTCAAAGTTTGACCGTTATGAGGTGAACATGTATTACTATTGCAGAGTTTGAATCTTTTTGCTATGAGTGTTATGATTTGTTGACATCATGGAAACACTAGTTTGGGGTTATTAAAGGATTTTAAGTGTTTTGATGATATATTTGAGAGAATAAGGAGATTTATGAGGGAGACTCAAACAAATACTATGGTGTACTGATATAGGATATATCGGACTGAAGATCAGCCTCATATGTCACATTTCTCTGAAAAAGGAGTGATATCACATTTATTGGATGATACTACAACAATTATATGAAAATATAGGTGCCTAACATGTCATTAGGATATTATGAAAGCACAAGTTAGTGGGGAAATCGGGATATACAGAAACCATAACTGTTTAGTGACAAAATTTCGTAAGCTGAACCAGAATAAGGAGCATTATAAGGGAAAGAACGTTTCAAAAGTATCACAGAAAGTAGCAAAAATAGTATTGGGATCATATAGTCTAAAATAGTCATTATCATGACCTTAAAATAACTGATAATGAGAGGAAATATGAACTTCACAGTTGTCTGGTAGGACTGTTTTAAACAACAACTCATACTTGTGTTGGTCCAGGACTCGGATAAAACCAAGGAGTTTTTAATTCCTAAGAAGATCAACTCACCTGGAAGATAGAAACCATTGTTAAAGTTTTATACAGTGTTAACGCAATATGTGGCATCTAAGATACCAGGCGATCCAGTCAAGTTGACATAATTTGTTAGATATCCATTGTCATATATATACTCATGCAATGATGTAAAACTTGAAGTATAACTTGACATTATTTCTGTGTATTCAGTTTTATGTTACACGAGACAATGCAATCCAGGGATTTATTTTCAGGAGAACTCTAAAAGCGTATTGTCAAAAATATTTGAGGGATTTTTCACATTTTTGTGCCTCCCAACATTGAAGAGCATTGTAAACTCACAAGAATGAATAGGCTTCTAAATATTAACAATTATACAAGATTTTTCAAAAGAATCGTTCATAAAAACTCTGATTGAGGACTTATTAAGTTTGTTTTGACATTAAATGCTTTAGTCTATTGTGTGACAATCATCACTGGACTTATATAATGATATTCCTCACGAGTTCAACGGAACTAATCATTAACGAATTGTTGGTCTAAAAGCCTAGTGAATTTAGATTGTGAATTACGGCCTTAATAAACTTGACATAAGAAAGGATTTTATCAAATGCAATGGCATATCTTTGCCCAATGCTATGATATGGAACATTTTCTGGCCACTCGGCAGATAAACTCTGAGCAATTTCTGCACAATCTACGTAAAGTCATGTACCTTTGTCTAATAGGATTACTACTGTAAGAATGACTGATAATTCGTACTGCAGTTAGCGAGTCGCAATCTGGCTCATTTCTCAATTTGAAAATCAACGACAAACAGAAAATATGGGAGACAACTCAAAAGCAATTATTTATGAAGAAACAGTTTTCAAAGCTAAACTTTAGTCATTTAATCACGGATTATTTAAAGATCTACTCTTTATTAATATTTATATGAAATGTTGGTTCCAAAGTTTTTGATTATATCTGTATATGAATAAGGAATAAGAAAAGGAGTTAAAAACATGGCCACACATGGGATTAACAAAACTAGTGCATTTCGTGAGGAAATTAAAGTTGCTAGTAGACCCAAAAGAGCTGATTTGGAACATCAGAAAAAATCAAGGAAACCTCTGATGACAGCATCGGGTGATGTATCGTCAGAGAACCAGTATATCAGTGAATGGTACGATGATTTGGAATCAGAATTTGGAATTACTAGCCCTCTGAAAGTTACAAATAAGGGTAGGTTAGAGTATTGTATATGGTATTCAATATGTCCATGATGGCCTAGATGACTTCATATACCAATCATTTATGACTTCAAGTGACATAAAGTATTGGGGAGATTTTTGTTTGCATGCAGTGTTTCGATCACCATTTATTTATTTTTCATTGATGGTATAGACATTGTTTATTAAATCGTACATATATACTTTATTATTATATACCCAATATGTAACACTTATCCTGATTGGTCAATACCTAGTCACGTGTTCCGAAATAGATTTACTATTTCCCTCGGAAAGTTATATTCCCTCAAATGTGACGTCAGCAGGAATATACATTTGAACTATTGCCCGCTGACATCACAATTGCAAGTTCTATTACCTTTGGAAACGTCTGCGCATCATCACTGCGCAGACGAAAAACAGAAAAATGGAGGATGAGCACAAACACAAATCAACTCCATTCACCATGACAGACGTGCGTGAACGATACAATATAAGCAACGTGTATAAAGTTCCCTAAGCTCAATACGTCTGTGTAATTTCAAGTGTTATGATAATCTATTCCGCGTGTTAAACGCGATTGAATTTGTCAAGTGAGAGTCTCAGAGGCAAAAATTTCTGTTGAGCATCTGATGACGTCACAGCTTATAATGCTAACAATGGACCCGGGGAGGGGGCTTTCTAAGCCTTTTTGGCCTTCGCAGAGGAAACGGGACAAGAGTCAGTATAGGGTATATAATAAAACAAATAGTGACTGCCTAATTTCGAGCAATAGTGTAAATGATTTCCCCTTGGGAATATCCTCTACAATGTACTATTCCCTCAGCCTGCGGCTTCGGGAATAGTACATTGTAGAGGATATTCCCTCGGGGAAATAATTTACACTATTGCCCTCAATGGCAGTCACTATTTGTATACTCATATATACATATATAAAGATAGGTTACAAATGCTGCCACATATTAGTGCAAAGATATGACAACATTGGTTTTCACTAACAAATCCAATATTAGTTATTGTCTAGCACATATTTTGATAGTGTTATCACAGAAAGGTTCAGTTCTGTTAGGCTATATTAAGGTGGGCAAAATGGATTGTCTGTCAGTAAAAGGTTAAAGCTAATGAACCAAGTTACTAATCATACTCCACCTACCTTAATATAAATCCATACATAGTATACATATCTTGTTTATTACTTCTGCCAATTATAATTAAAATTTTTGTTCTGTTGAACCATTGCTACTATATAAACTAGTTGACTGGGTATATTAAAGGGCTTAGCGTTATACTGAATTACAAATAAATAATTAATAATTTTATTAAATTGATTTTATTAAGACACTCTGAATAAGTGTTAAATCCCATAATATGAGGACAGCCTTGTTTTCATATTTTCTGTTTATTTATTTTGGATTAAGCAAGTGTGTGTTAAGTTATGGTTGTATGCAAGTATATTTGCTAAGAAATTATTTGCCAAATAGCAAATGAGATTTTGACAAGTGAAGTTGAGATCATGGTGTAGAATCATAGCTCTGTTTATTTGGGACACATCCCTGGTATGTCAAGTACATTTATAGTTAACATTAATGTAAGAGTATGAGAACCAATGCTGCATAAAAAGATGTTACTTCATTGAACATTTTGTCATTTTCAACATTGACATAGGATACTGGTTTTTTACAGTGATTATGTAAATAAAATGCAAATATGTGATATAATGCAAATACTTTGTATAATTTCTTCATTATTAAAAGACAATATACATGTTTAAGCAGAACAGTTTTTTTATTTATGTTTATTTTATTATATGATTATTTCTATTATAATTTCTATGTTTAAGCATGTGATAACACCAACTTTATTAATGCACCATATCCTAATGACATTGTTGTTATATTTGCAGATGAACAAGAAAGAGTACAGAAAAAGACATTCACAAATTGGATCAACTCGTACTTAACGACAGTAAGTTCATTTAATATTTAATATTTAATCCTATTTTCAAGAGAGTGATCATAAAAAGTATGTAATCATGAATATTAGTATACACACATCATTAATTGGATTTTACCAAAAGGTGAGAAAACAGATTAAGTGATCTGTTCAAATTTTCTTTTATAATTAGCTTAAACATACATGTACATGATGATTTTAACATTCATATGGAGTTCTTTGTAAAGACACTAGAAAAACATAAAATTTAGGATCACATTGCAATGGATATATCACATCCTTCATCAAAAGGCTTCATCGCTCGTTCAACTCAGAAACAAGTTAAATTCGCTTGAACCAAGGATGGAGTATATGAGAGAGATTGAATTCTTTCATTGAAGCCACCTAGTATATGTGTATAAATTGTGCTAAGAGGCCCAGGCCTGTAGCCAGGATTTGCCAAGGGGGGTTCACTTTTGACTCAAGAGGCCGTGCTGTTACCAAGATTTTACAATAAATAAGTGAACTACCTGTTATAGAGGGATCTTTATCCCTTGGATACTAATATTGTGAATAAATACAACTTGAAACAGAGAATCTAAATATATGATGTATAATGATACAAAGTTACATAATCGCAAATTAATATTGTTAAATATTATTTGATTTCTTTATTTACAGCGTAATCCACCAGAGATCATAAATGATCTGTTTGAGGACATAAAAGATGGGATTAAACTTTGTCAACTTCTGGAAGTCCTCTCTGGAGAACCAATAGTAAGTAAAAAACTAAAATGTTCATTAAATTTTAAAAAGGGTAAAACTCAACATATTATAAATTGTCTTAGGGTTGAGCCATAATACTTCAATGAAGTCTGAGACATTCCCGTCCATTTACATTTTACCATGACCACGTTCATTTCTTGAGAGTCATTCAGATCAGTAATATATGGTTCAGTGTATTATATTGGAATCTGTATTTCAGCGTTATGAGAAGAAAAGTCGGATGCGTCTCCAGCAGATCAGCAATATATCAACTGCGCTCAAGTTCCTGGAAAAGAAAAAGGTCAGTAAGGCAACAGAATA